>JAMFTG010000482.1:0-12500 GCA_023974075.1 Chaenocephalus aceratus | reverse complement strand
TTTGAACCTGCGCGGGGAGACCCCATTGGATTTCGAGTCCAACGCCTTAACCACTCAGCCATCACAGCTATTTTTTACACAGTCTTCATGGAATTTTCGGGTAACCGTATGAGCCCCTTGTGGGAAACAATAACAAGGTTGGTAGCATTAACTAATTTGATGCCTCACTTGGCAGCAATCAGCCAGCTCCAGAAGTTTACAGACACTTCAAACGCTGTGAGCAGGGTTTGAACCTGCGCGGGGAGACCCCATTGGATTTCAAGTCCAACGCCTTAACCACTCGGCCATCACAGCTATTTTTTACACAGTCTTCATGGAATTTTCGGGTAACCGTATGAGCCCCTTGTGGGAAACAATAACAAGGTTGGTAGCATTAACTAAGTTGATGCCTCACTTGGCAGCAATCAGCCAGCTCCAGAAGTTTAAAGACACTTCAAACGCTGTGAGCAGGGTTTGAACCTGCGCGGTGCAGCATCTGATATTTAAGAAGTGTGTTACATTTGAAATGGCAGAAAGTATTGTTGCAATTTCCAGATATTAAAAGAGGTCCTTTGAGTTTCTCTGGTAATTATCAATAGTAGCAGTTAAGTGAATACTGTTCAAACAATACTTGTGTTTGTGTTTTATATTGATTTCTCTGTTTTATCCTTTCGTAAATGTGAGGACTAAAATGGCTATGAACAAAGGGCTAGTTGCAGTAAACAGGGTTTTATTGCTCTGTGGGGGAGGTGTTATGCAGGACATGGTGCTAGGTGGGGGAATATCTCTAGCATTTCATGTTTCAGGGAAGTCTACATATCTTGAATAGTATATGTGTGGGTTTAATTACTTTGTATTTTGTGTAACCAGAAGTTGGAGATATGAGAGGTGAAATATTTGTGTTATCTTTGGAAGCAAAGAAATATCCTTTAAGACACATCTGAGGTCTCTGGAATGTGGGGGGGGGGGGGGGGGGGGGGGTGTGTGTGTGGAGGTTGAGTAAACTCCACCCCTTCCTATATCTATTGGTATGAAAGCCTATTCAGCTTTTTGTTCTGCCTCTCTCTTCTGGCGCCGCCGGACCGGAAGGTCGTAGCGGCCCGTGAACAAGGGCCAGGAGTAGGCCTACTCCTGACATTACGCATATGATATGATATGGTTTTGTATGGTAATGTATTGATTGTATTGCATTGTTATATTACCATTAAAATAGATTATTGTTTTAACGGATACTTGTATGTTCTGGACTCCTTCCTGTATGATAACCAGCTTGTTAGGGATGCACAGAGATTTGGAATGCAGACCAGTTGTCCTTACAAATCTCTAACAGCGGGGAGACCCCATTGGATTTCAAGTCCAACGCCTTAACCACTCGGCCATCACAACTGTTTATAATTCTTCATAACATTTTCGGGTAACCGTATGAGCCCATTTTGGGTAACAAGAAACACTTTGGGAGCTTTAACTAAGTCGATGACTCACTTGGCAGCATTCAGCCAGCTCCAGGAGTTTAAAGAGACTTCAAATGCTGTGAGCAGGGTTTGTACCTGCGCGGGGAGACCCCATTGGATTTCGAGTCCAACGCCTTAACCACTCGGCCATCACAGCCTTTTTTTCCACAGTCTTCATGGAATTTTCAGGTAACCGTATGAGCCCCTTGTGGGAAACAAGAACACGTTTGGTAGCTTTAACTAAGTTAATGCCTCAATTGGCAGCAATCAACCAGCTCCAGAAGTTTAAAGAGACTTCAAACGCTGTGAGCAGGGTTTGAACCTGCGCGGGGAGACCCCATTGGATTTCAAGTCCAACGCCTTAACCACTCGGCCATCACAGCTATTTTTTCCACAGTCTTCATGGAATTTTCGGGTAACCGTATGAGCCCCTTGTGGGAAACAATAACAAGGTTGGTCGCATTAACTAAGTTGATGACTCACTTGGCAGCAATCAGCCAGCTCCAGAAGTTTAAAGACACTTCAAACGCTGTGAGCAGGGTTTGAACCTGCACGGGGAGACCCCATTGGATTTCAAGTCCAACGCCTTAACCACTCGGCCATCACAGCTGTTTTTAATTCTTCATGGAATTTTCGGGTAACCGTATGAGTCCCTTTTGGGAAACAAGAACAAGTTTGGTAGCTTTAACTAAGTTGATGCCTCACTTGGCAGCAATCAGCCAGCTCCAGAAGTTTAAACACACTTCAAACGCTGTGAGCAGGGTTTGAACCTGCGCGGGGAGACCCCATTGGATTTCAAGTCCAACGCCTTAACCACTCGGCCATCACAGCTGTTTTTAATTCTTCATGGAATTTTTGGGTAATCGTATGAGCCCCTTTTGGGTAACAAGAAACACTTTGGGAGCTTTAACTAAGTCGATGACTCACTTGGCAGGATTCAGCCAGCTCCAGAAGTTTAAAGAGACTTCAAACGCTGTGAGCAGGGTTTGAACCTGCGCGGGGAGACCCCATTGGATTTCAAGTCCAACGCCTTAACCACTCGGCCATCACAGCTGTTTTTAATTCTTCATGGAATTTTCGGGTAACCGTATGAGATCCTTTTTGGGTAACAAGAAACACTTTGGGAGCTTTAACTAAGTCAATGACTCACTTGGTAGGATTCAGCCAGCTTCAAAAGTTTAAAGAGACTTCAAACGCTGTGAGCAGGGTTTGAACCTGCGCGGGGAGACCCCATTGGATTTCGAGTCCAACGCCTTAACCACTCAGCCATCACAGCTACTTTTTACACAGTCTTCATGGAATTTTCGGGTAACCGTATGAGCCCCTTGTGGGAAACAATAACAAGGTTGGTAGCATTAACTAATTTGATGCCTCACTTGGCAGCAATCAGCCAGCTCCAGAAGTTTACAGACACTTCAAACGCTGTGAGCAGGGTTTGAACCTGCGCGGGGAGACCCCATTGGATTTCAAGTCCAACGCCTTAACCACTCGGCCATCACAGCTGTTTTTAATCCTTCATGGAATTTTCGGGTAACCGTATGAGCCCCTTTTGGGTAACAAGAAACACTTTGGGAGCTTTAACTAAGTCGATGACTCACTTGGCAGGATTCAGCCAGCTCCAGAAGTTTAAAGAGACTTCAAATGCTGTGAGCAGGGTTTGAACCTGCGCGGGGAGACCCCATTGGATTTCGAGTCCAACGCCTTAACCACTCGGCCATCACAGCTATTTTTTCCACAGTCTTCATGGAATTTTCGGGTAACCGTATGAGCCCCTTGTGGGAAACAAGACGCACTTTGGGAGCTTTAACTAAGTCGATGACTCGCTTGGCAGGATTCAGCCAGCTCCAGAAGTTTAAAGAGACTTCAAACGCTGTAAGTAGGGTTTGAACCTGCGCGGGGAGACCCCATTGGATTTCAAGTCCAACGCCTTAACCACTCGGCCATCACAGCTATTTAGCTTGGTTATTCAAGGAATTGCCACGTAACCGTATGACCTCCATTCAGGAAACAAGAACAAGCTTGGTAGCTTTAACTAAGTTGATGCCTCACTTGGCAGCAATCAGCCAGCTCCAGAAGTTTAGAGACACTTCAAACGCTGTGAGCAGGGTTTGAACCTGCGCGGGGAGACCCCATTGGATTTCAAGTCCAACGCCTTAACCACTCGGCCATCACAGCTATTTTTTCCACAGTCTTCATGGAATTTTCGGGTAACCGTATGAGCCCCTTGTGGGAAACAATAACAAGGTTGGTCGCATTAACTAAGTTGATGACTCACTTGGCAGCAATCAGCCAGCTCCAGAAGTTTAAAGACACTTCAAACGCTGTGAGCAGGGTTTGAACCTGCGCGGGGAGACCCCATTGGATTTCAAGTCCAACGCCTTAACCACTCGGCCATCACAGCTGTTTTTAATTCTTCATGGAATTTTCGGGTAACCGTATGAGCCCCTTTTGGGAAACAAGAACAAGTTTGGTAGCTTTAACTAAGTTGATGCCTCACTTGGCAGCAATCAGCCAGCTCCAGAAGTTTAAACACACTTCAAACGCTGTGAGCAGGGTTTGAACCTGCGCGGGGAGACCCCATTGGATTTCAAGTCCAACGCCTTAACCACTCGGCCATCACAGCTGTTTTTAAGTCTTCATGGAATTTTTGGGTAATCGTATGAGCCCCTTTTGGGTAACAAGAAACACTTTGGGAGCTTTAACTAAGTCGATGACTCACTTGGCAGGATTCAGCCAGCTCCAGAAGTTTAAAGAGACTTCAAACGCTGTGAGCAGGGTTTGAACCTGCGCGGGGAGACCCCATTGGATTTCAAGTCCAACGCCTTAACCACTCGGCCATCACAGCTGTTTTTAATTCTTCATTGAATTTTCGGGTAACCGTATGAGCCCCTTTTGGGAAACAAGAACCACTTTGGGAGCTTTAACTAAGTCGATGACTCACTTGACAGGATTCAGCCAGCTCCAGAAGTTTAAAGAGACTTCAAACGCTGTGAGCAGGGTTTGAACCTGCGCGGGGAGACCCCATTGGATTTCAAGTCCAACGCCTTAACCACTCGGCCATCACAGCTATTTTGCTTGGTTATTCAAGGAATTGCCACGTAACCGTATGAGCTCCATTCAGGAAACAAGAACAAGTTTGGTAGCTTTAACTAAGTTGATGACTCACTTGGCAGGATTCAGCCAGCTCCAGAAGTTTAAAGAGACTTCAAACGCTGTGAGCAGGGTTTGAACCTGCGCGGGGAGACCCCATTGGATTTCGAGTCCAACGCCTTAACCACTCGGCCATCACAGCTATTTTTAATTCTTCATGAAATTTTCGGGTAACCGTATGAGCCCCTTGTGGGAAACAAGAACAAGTTTGAGAGCTTTAACTAAGTTGATGACTCACTTGGCAAGATTCAGCCACCTCCAGAACTTTAAAGACACTTCAAACGCTGTGAGCAGGGTTTGAACCTGCGCGGGGAGACCCCATTGGATTTCGAGTCCAACGCCTTAACCACTCAGCCATCACAGCTATTTTTTACACAGTCTTCATGGAATTTTCGGGTAACCGTATGAGCCCCTTGTGGGAAACAATAACAAGGTTGGTAGCATTAACTAATTTGATGCCTCACTTGGCAGCAATCAGCCAGCTCCAGAAGTTTACAGACACTTCAAACGCTGTGAGCAGGGTTTGAACCTGCGCGGGGAGACCCCATTGGATTTCAAGTCCAACGCCTTAACCACTCGGCCATCACAGCTATTTTTTACACAGTCTTCATGGAATTTTCGGGTAACCGTATGAGCCCCTTGTGGGAAAACAATAACAAGGTTGGTAGCATTAACTAAGTTGATGCCTCACTTGGCAGCAATCAGCCAGCTCCAGAAGTTTAAAGACACTTCAAACGCTGTGAGCAGGGTTTGAACCTGCGCGGTGCAGCATCTGATATTTAAGAAGTGTGTTACATTTGAAATGGCAGAAAGTATTGTTGCAATTTCCAGATATTAAAAGAGGTCCTTTGAGTTTCTCTGGTAATTATCAATAGTAGCAGTTAAGTGAATACTGTTCAAACAATACTTGTGTTTGTGTTTTATATTGATTTCTCTGTTTTATCCTTTCGTAAATGTGAGGACTAAAATGGCTATGAACAAAGGGCTAGTTGCAGTAAACAGGGTTTTATTGCTCTGTGGGGGAGGTGTTATGCAGGACATGGTGCTAGGTGGGGGAATATCTCTAGCATTTTATGTTTCAGGGAAGTCTACATATCTTGAATAGTATATGTGTGGGTTTAATTACTTTGTATTTTGTGTAACCAGAAGTTGGAGATATGAGAGGTGAAATATTTGTGTTATCTTTGGAAGCAAAGAAATATCCTTTAAGACACATCTGAGGTCTCTGGAATGTGGGGGGGGGGGGGGGGGGTGTGTGTGGAGGTTGAGTAAACTCCACCCCTTCCTATATCTATTGGTATGAAAGCCTATTCAGCTTTTTGTTCTGCCTCTCTCTTCTGGCGCCGCCGGACCGGAAGGTCGTAGCGGCCCGTGAACAAGGGCCAGGAGTAGGCCTACTCCTGACATTACGCATATGATATGATATGGTTTTGTATGGTAATGTATTGATTGTATTGCATTGTTATATTACCATTAAAATAGATTATTGTTTTAACGGATACTTGTATGTTCTGGACTCCTTCCTGTATGATAACCAGCTTGTTAGGGATGCGCAGAGATTTGGAATGCAGACCAGTTGTCCTTACAAATCTCTAACAGCGGGGAGACCCCATTGGATTTCAAGTCCAACGCCTTAACCACTCGGCCATCACAACTGTTTATAATTCTTCATAACATTTTCGGGTAACCGTATGAGCCCCTTTTGGGTAACAAGAAACACTTTGGGAGCTTTAACTAAGTCGATGACTCACTTGGCAGCATTCAGCCAGCTCCAGGAGTTTAAAGAGACTTCAAATGCTGTGAGCAGGGTTTGTACCTGCGCGGGGAGACCCCATTGGATTTTGAGTCCAACGCCTTAACCACTCGGCCATCACAGCCTTTTTTTCCACAGTCTTCATGGAATTTTCAGGTAACCGTATGAGCCCCTTGTGGGAAACAAGAACACGTTTGGTAGCTTTAACTAAGTTAATGCCTCAATTGGCAGCAATCAACCAGCTCCAGAAGTTTAAAGAGACTTCAAACGCTGTGAGCAGGGTTTGAACCTGCGCGGGGAGACCCCATTGGATTTCAAGTCCAACGCCTTAACCACTCGGCCATCACAGCTGTTTATAATTCTTCATAACATTTTCGGGTAACCGTATGAGCCTCTTTTGGGAAACAAGAACAAGTTTGGTAGCTTTAACTAAGTTGATGCCTCCCTTGGCAGCAATCAGCCAGCTCCAGAAGTTTTAAAGACACTTCAAACGCTGTGAGCAGGGTTTGAACCTGCGCGGGGAGACCCCATTGGATTTCAAGTCCAACGCCTTAACCACTCGGCCATCACAGCTGTGTTTAATTCTTCATGGTATTTTCGGGTAACCGTATGAGCTCCATTCAGTAAACAAGAACAGGTTTGGGAGCTTTAACTAAGTTGATGCCTCACTTGGCAGCAATCAGCCAGCTCCAGAAGTTTAAAGACACTTCAAACGCTGTGAGCAGGGTTTGAACCTGCGCGGGGAGAGACCCCATTGGATTTCAAGTCCAACGCCTTAACCACTCGGCCATCACAGCTGTTTTTAATTCTTCATGGAATTTTTGGGTAATCGTATGAGCCCCTTTTGGGTAACAAGAAACACTTTGGGAGCTTTAACTAAGTCGATGACTCACTTGGCAGGATTCAGCCAGCTCCAGAAGTTTAAAGAGACTTCAAACGCTGTGAGCAGGGTTTGAACCTGCGCGGGGAGACCCCATTGGATTTCAAGTCCAACGCCTTAAACCACTCGGCCATCACAGCTGTTTTTAATTCTTCATGGAATTTTCGGGTAACCGTATGAGATCCTTTTTGGGTAACAAGAAACACTTTGGGAGCTTTAACTAAGTCAATGACTCACTTGGTAGGATTTCAGCCAGCTTCAAAAGTTTAAAGAGACTTCAAACGCTGTGAGCAGGGTTTGAACCTGCGCGGGGAGACCCCATTGGATTTCGAGTCCAACGCCTTAACCACTCAGCCATCACAGCTATTTTTTACACAGTCTTCATGGAATTTTCGGGTAACCGTATGAGCCCCTTGTGGAAACAATAACCAGGTTGGTAGCATTAACTAATTTGATGCCTCACTTGGCAGCAATCAGCCAGCTCCAGAAGTTTACAGACACTTCAAACGCTGTGAGCAGGGTTTGAACCTGCGCGGGGAGACCCCATTGGATTTCAAGTCCAACGCCTTAACCACTCGGCCATCACAGCTGTTTTTAATCCTTCATGGAATTTTCGGGTAACCGTATGAGCCCCTTTTGGGTAACAAGAAACACTTTGGGAGCTTTTAACTAAGTCGATGACTCACTTGGCAGGATTCAGCCAGCTCCAGAAGTTTAAGAGACTTCAAATGCTGTGAGCAGGGTTTGAACCTGCGCGGGAGACCCCATTGGATTTCGAGTCCAACGCCTTAACCACTCGGCCATCACAGCTATTTTTTCCACAGTCTTCATGGAATTTTCGGGTAACCGTATGAGCCCCTTGTGGGAAACAAGACGCACTTTGGGAGCTTTAACTAAGTCGATGACTCGCTTGGCAGGATTCAGCCAGCTCCAGAAGTTTAAAGAGACTTCAAACGCTGTAAGTAGGGTTGAACCTGCGCGGGGAGACCCCATTGGATTTCAAGTCCAACGCCTTAACCACTCGGCCATCACAGCTATTTAGCTTGGTTATTCAAGGAATTGCCACGTAACCGTATGACCTCCATTCAGGAAACAAGAACAAGCTTGGTAGCTTTAACTAAGTTGATGCCTCACTTGGCAGCAATCAGCCAGCTCCAGAAGTTTAGAGACACTTCAAACGCTGTGAGCAGGGTTTGAACCTGCGCGGGGAGACCCCATTGGATTTCAAGTCCAACGCCTTAACCACTCGGCCATCACAGCTATTTTTTCCACAGTCTTCATGGAATTTTCGGGTAACCGTATGAGCCCCTTGTGGGAAACAATAACAAGGTTGGTCGCATTAACTAAGTTGATGACTCACTTGGCAGCAATCAGCCAGCTCCAGAAGTTTAAAGACACTTCAAACGCTTGTGAGCAGGGTTTGAACCTGCGCGGGGAGACCCCATTGGATTTCAAGTCCAACGCCTTAACCACTCGGCCATCACAGCTGTTTTTAATTCTTCATGGAATTTTCGGGTAACCGTATGAGCCCATTTTGGGAAACAAGAACAAGTTTGGTAGCTTTAACTAAGTTGATGCCTCACTTGGCAGCAATTCAGCCAGCTCCAGAAGTTTAAACAGACTTCAAACGCTGTGAGCAGGGTTTGAACCTGCGCGGGGAGACCCCATTGGATTTCAAGTCCAACGCCTTAACCACTCGGCCATCACAGCTGTTTTTAAGTCTTCATGGAATTTTTGGGTAATCGTATGAGCCCCTTTTGGGTAACAAGAAACACTTTGGGAGCTTTAACTAAGTCGATGACTCACTTGGCAGGATTCAGCCAGCTTCCAGAAGTTTAAAGAGACTTCAAACGCTGTGAGCAGGGTTTGAACCTGCGCGGGGAGACCCCATTGGATTTCAAGTCCAACGCCTTAACCACTCGGCCATCACAGCTGTTTTTAATTCTTCATGGAATTTTCGGGTAACCGTATGAGCCCCTTTTGGGAAACAAGAAACACTTTGGGAGCTTTAACTAAGTCAATGACTCACTTGGTAGGATTCAGCCAGCTTCAGAAGTTTAAAGAGACTTCAAACGCTGTGAGCAGGGTTTGAACCTGCGCGGGGAGACCCCATTGGATTTCAAGTCCAACGCCTTAACCACTCGGCCATCACAGCTATTTTGCTTGGTTATTCAAGGAATTGCCACGTAACCGTATGAGCTCCATTCAGGAAACAAGAACAAGTTTGGTAGCTTTAACTAAGTTGATGACTCACTTGGCAGGATTCAGCCAGCTCCAGAAGTTTAAAGAGACTTCAAACGCTGTGAGCAGGGTTTGAACCTGCGCGGGGAGACCCCATTGGATTTCGAGTCCAACGCCTTAACCACTCTGCCATCACAGCTATTTTTTAATTCTTCATGAAATTTTCGGGTAACCGTATGAGCCCCTTGTGGGAAACAAGAACAAGTTTGAGAGCTTTAACTAAGTTGATGACTCACTTGGCAAGATTCAGCCACCTCCAGAACTTTAAAGACACTTCAAACGCTGTGAGCAGGGTTTTGAACCTGCGCGGGGAGACCCCCATTGGATTTCGAGTCCAACGCCTTAACCACTCAGCCATCACAGCTATTTTTTAACACAGTCTTCATGGAATTTTCGGGTAACCGTATGAGCCCCTTGTGGGAAACAATAACAAGGTTGGTAGCATTAACTAATTTGATGCCTCACTTGGCAAGCAATCAGCCAGCTCCAGAAGTTTACAGACACTTCAAACGCTGTGTGAGCAGGGTTTGAACCTGCGCGGGAGACCCCATTGGGATTTCAAGTCCAACGCCTTAACCACTCGGCCATCACAGCTATTTTTTACACAGTCTTCATGGAATTTTCGGGTAACCGTATGAGCCCCTTGTGGGAAAACAATAACAAGGTTGGTAGCATTAACTAAGTTGATTGCCTCACTTGGCAGCAATCAGCCAGCTCCAGAAGTTTAAAGACACTTCAAACGCTGTGAGCAGGGTTTGAACCTGCGCGGTGGCAGCATCTGATATTTAAGAAGTGTGTTACATTTGAAATGGCAGAAAGTATTGTTGCAATTTCCAGATATTAAAAGAGGTCCTTTGAGTTTCTCTGGTAATTATCAATAGTAGCAGTTAAGTGAATACTGTTCAAACAATACTTGTGTTTGTGTTTTATATTGATTTCTCTGTTTTATCCTTTCGTAAATGTGAGGACTAAAATGGCTATGAACAAAGGGCTAGTTGCAGTAAACAGGGTTTTATTGCTCTGTGGGGGAGGTGTTATGCAGGACATGGTGCTAGGTGGGGGAATATCTCTAGCATTTTATGTTTCAGGGAAAGTCTACATATCTTGAATAGTATATGTGTGGGGTTTATATTACTTTGTATTTTGTGTAACCAGAAGTTGGAGATATGAGAGGTGAAATATTTGTGTTATCTTGGAAGCAAAGAAATATCCTTTAAGACACATCTGAGGTCTCTGGAATGTGGGGGGGGGGGGGGGGGGTGTGTGTGGAGGTTGAGTAAACCTCCACCCCTTCCTATATCTATTGGTATGAAAGCCTATTCAGCTTTTTGTTCTGCCTCTCTCTTCTGGCGCCGCCGGACCGGAAGGTCGTAGCGGCCCGTGAACAAGGGCCAGGAGTAGGCCTACTCCTGACATTACGCATATGATATGATATGGTTTTGTATGGTATGTATTGATTGTATTGCATTGTTATATTACCATTAAATAGATTATTGTTTTAACGGATACTTGTATGTTCTGGACTCCTTCCTGTATGATAACCAGCTTGTTAGGGATGCGCAGAGATTTGGAATGCGACCAGTTGTCCTTACAAATCTCTAACAGCGGGGAGACCCCATTGGATTTCAAGTCCAACGCCTTAACCACTCGGCCATCACAACTGTTTATAATTCTTCATAACATTTTCGGGTAACCGTATGAGCCCCTTTTGGGTAACAAGAACACTTTGGGAGCTTTAAACTAAGTCGATGACTCACTTGGCAGCATTCAGCCAGCTCCAGGAGTTTAAAGAGACTTCAAATGCTGTGAGCAAGGGTTTGTACCTGCGCGGGGAGACCCCATTGGATTTTGAGTCCACGCCTTAACCACTCGGCATCACAGCCTTTTTTTCCACAGTCTTCATGGAATTTTCAGGTAACCGTATGAGCCCCTTGTGGGAAACAAGAACACGTTTGGTAGCTTTAACTAAGTTAATGCCTCAATTGGCAGCAATCAACCAGCTCCAGAAGTTTAAAGAGACTTCAAACGCTGTGAGCAGGGTTTGAACCTGCGCGGGGAGACCCCATTGGATTTCAAGTCCAACGCCTTAACACTCGGCCATCACAGCTGTTTATAATTCTTCATAACATTTTCGGGTAACCGTATGAGCCTCTTTTGGGAAACAAGAACAAGTTTTGGTAGCTTTAACTAAGTTGATGCCTCCCTGGCAGCAATCAGCCAGCTCCAGAAGTTTAAAGACACTTCAAACGCTGTGAGCAGGGTTTGAACCTGCGCGGGGAGACCCCATTGGATTTCAAGTCCAACGCCTTAACCACTCAGCCATCACAGCTGTGTTTAATTCTTCATGGTATTTTCGGGGTAACCGTATGAGCTCCCATTCAGTAAACAAGAACAGGTTTGGGAGCTTTAACTAAGTTGATGCCTCACTTGGAGCAATCAGCCAGCTCCAGAGTTTAAAGACACTTCAAACCGCTG
Organism: Chaenocephalus aceratus; assembly: GCA_023974075.1. Classification (NCBI taxonomy): domain Eukaryota; kingdom Metazoa; phylum Chordata; class Actinopteri; order Perciformes; family Channichthyidae; genus Chaenocephalus; species Chaenocephalus aceratus. The sequence goes on along the minus strand of JAMFTG010000482.1, from coordinate 571 downwards.
TGAGCAGGGTTTGAACCTGCGCGGGGAGACCCCATGGATTTCGAGTCCACGCCCTTAACCACTCGGCCATCACAGCTATTTTTTACAAGGTCTTCATGGAAATTTTCGGGTAACCGGTATGGAGCCCCTTGTGGAAACAATAACAAGGTTGGTAGCATTAACTAAGTTGATGCCTCACTTGCAGCAATCAGCCAGCTCCAGAAGTTTACTGACACTTCAAACGCTGTGAGCAGGGTTTGAACCTGCGCGGGGAGACCCCATTGGATTTCTAGTCCAAACGCCTTAACCACTCGGCCATCACAGCTGTTTTTAATCCTTCATGGAATTTTCGGGTAACCGTATGAGCCCCTTTTGGGTAACAAGAACACTTTGGGAGCTTTAACTAAGTCGATGACTCACTTGGCAGGATTCAGCCAGCTCCAGAAGTTTAAAGAGACTTCAAACGCTGTGAGCAGGGTTTGAACCTGCACGGGGAGACCCCATTGGATTTCGAGTCCAACGCCTTAACCACTCGGCCATCACAGCTATTTTTTACACAGTCTTCATGGAATTTTCGGGTAACCGTATGAGC
>JAMFTG010000481.1:0-148252 GCA_023974075.1 Chaenocephalus aceratus | reverse complement strand
TTGCGAGTTGCATAAGAACTGGTAAGATATAGGGTTTCCCACTTATTGCCCCGGCACTAAGTGCAGATCGCGTTCACACGGGAAGATTACGCAAATAAAGCCGCTGACGTCACTTCGTCTTCTTCTGCTTTGGGTTTTCTGGCAGGCCGCAAACCACTTCACGGCGTATACTGCCACCTGAAGTCCCCGGAGTTGGGGACTGGCACCGACACCTCCTCATCTCCACCGCTCCCATGTTTAATAAGTTGGTCTCTCTCTCCGTTGGTGCGCGGGGCTAATGCTAATGCTAATAATGCTAATGCTAATAATGCTAATGCCACAAATACAATGGCGGCTTCACAAAACTTTTCAGAGTTTTACGGGGCGTGGTTTGCAATTCGCCCAGCCAATCAGAAATTGGTACTTTTTTTACACCCATTTTTAGTGCCTGCTAGAGGCACTAAAAATGGGGGTAAAAGTTCCCGGCATTAAGTACTCTGTTTGGTGTGAACGTGACATAAGGGTCATGAGGGGTTCATCAAGAACCCCTCAAAAGGTATGGTTTATGTCATTTCAAGGATGTGCACCAAGCAACATCTCCAGGTGCTCCTTTGAGAACCAGGGCACAAAAGTGATGTGCACCCCTGGTTATATAGGTATGTGTGCATGTTAATGGTCTGCAAAGGCTAAAATCCCTGTGTTCCCTCCAAATATGAACCTGAAAATGAGCAAAACAGCGCCCTTTAATGTGGTTTATGCCAGGGGATTATTGGTAATTAATATCAGCTGATCAGGGTAATAACATACGTAAATTTGATATATTTTGGGGTATTTTTTGCATTTTCCATATCAGTAATTATACTTCATTGTTGCCTATTACAGATGTGGAAGTTTCCCATGGACCTTTTAGGGGCTGCTTGTCACTAAGCACTGATTTACTCTGCACTTATTGTTACCACGGTGTAAACAAGCCCCAAATCCACCACTTCCTGTGTTTGCCTTCTCGTGACAGGAAGCAGTCTGGACCGGCGATCAAAGAGCTCCCTTATCAAGGTCTGAGGAGGAGCCAAGGCCACTTAGCGCTTCACGGTGAAGGAAACATGTCCATTCAGCCCAAAAAGTAGGAGGATCATTTAGGAACTGAGGTGTCAGGGGACGTCAGACGGAGAAATGTTTCCTGAATTATTTTATTACAAGCTCTGGGACTTCATTCTGACAAAGGGATACTTTCAGTAAGAGTTTTTTTGGAGCTACACTTGACAGATTTTGTCCAAACAAACAAGAACTGTGTTTGACAGCTTCTTCAAATTATAGTCATCGTTTTTGTCACATAGTAGTGCACACATGTCTTAGGTAAAAGTCCAACTGTCAGCCATATCAATTGATAACAGACAACAAAAATAGCTTCCCTATATATGCAGTGTGCTTGTTCACCTAATATCAAGCAGGAAGTGGTAACACTACATGTTCAAACAGTAAAAATAAATAAGGAAAGAATATCAAACGCTTTCATCCAGAACTAAATGCAAATGAGCCAGAATTTAAGTCACTTAAATGCATCTTATATTACCTCAAGAAGAATATATTGGATTGTCTTGTTTTCCATATGCACCATATACTAAATTAAAACAACATTTGCAAAATCATTTCTCACACTGGTGTCTATTTTTAAATATATTCCTAATCATTGCAAACAAAACGTCATGTTATCTACCTCATTCCAAACGTCCTATTAGAAAATAAAAGGTAACACTTTATGGTAAGGGCACATCGTCATGAATTCATGCATGACTTAAAGGTGGGGTAGGTAAGTTTCAGAACCCGGCTCGAGATACACTTTTTGTTATATTCCATGGAATGCTCTTAACATCCCGATAGCAATGAATATCTGAAGTGCTTTGACAACAAATCCATAAAAAAATGTCATCTGTAGAAGCCGTAATACTGTAAAAAGTACAACCCTACCTGCCTGTCAGCCTTCCATCGGGGCACAAACTTACCTCGTGCCCTCATTGGTCATGTGGCGTTCGTGTGTGTTGGGGGAGGGGCTCTGTGAGGAAGTGGCAGATTTTCTCCGGTTGTGTATTTTCAAATTCTAGCGATCTCGAGCTGGTTTCTCAAACTTACCTACCCCACCTTTCATTCATGAATTCATTCATGTAGTACTTCATGAACTATCAGTAATGTACAAGGATTAATAGTAGGCTATCTCATGCATGACTTAATGCAGGAACAATACCTTAATGCATCAACGAAGGTATCTCCGTCATCATGACTTCTGAGTTATTAATGATGTTCATGTCTTCTTCATACAGATCTGCAGTTAAAGTGAGAGCCCAAGAAACTGACCAGTCACAGCAATTCCAAGTGTTGTAATCATGATTAGCTAAGCATGCTTCATCATGTTTGTGCCCCTTCAAATAAAGTGGTCACCCGGTCTTACCATAAAGTGTTTACCAAATAAAAACTGTTCAACACAACACAAGTGACCCTTTTGTTGTTAAAATACAAACATAAGCGCAAGATGATGATATGAACAGGAGATGATTTCCAATTCGCTCGACAAAGTGTTCCCGTTTGCTTCTGTAGACTGTAGTTACCAAGGACGTCTACAAAAACGATGCAACTGTCAATAACTAAACCTAAATCAACGAAAAATCCACTACATCTTAATGAATCTCTTCTCACTCTATAAAGGCAGGCCCGGTTCCAGAACAAAATGATATTTTTATAAGTGGGAGGTGGGCCTAACACCTTCTAGGGGGGTCCTCACCTCGTCGAGGGGCGTCCAGGGGCATGCTCCCCCGGGAAGATTTTCTTTAAATATTGAAGTTAAAAGCATCAATCTGGTGCACTTTGAGAGCAACATGAAGAGCTCTATGGATACCTCTCAACACCCATATGAAACAGAACTGTAAACAGATTTACTTTTTCTTTATGGATATTTTACAAATCACTCCCCTTTTAAACTGTATTCTTGTTTTACTGCCATATAGTATTTCATTTTTAGTGAGTGAGTTACTCAGATGAGTACCAGGAGACAGCGGTTGGTACTCTAGTACAGTTGTGGTGAAGGCATCTGATGTACTTGAACCGAAATGTCTACATGCGCATAGCAGAAGATGGCATCTTTTTTACATGAATATTCCAGCCAATCTCTGTTTTGAAACCATGAGCTGCAAAATGAGCGCCTCACCCCACTGTACAGGCGAGTTGGGTACTTTTTTAAATATACCTGTGCAGGCTCTGTTTTGCTGAGGTCCTCTGGCACTTGCGGGCCGCCGATGGGTTGCGGTGTTTGGGGCAACGAAGACGGCGAGTCGGGCGGGAGGACGTTAGTGTCCACAACAGCGGCCGCGGGTAACGTAATGTCCCCATGATCTGAACTGTTATTACCTGCAGTAGATACTGCTGGCAATAAGGGCTGGTTGTTTTAACCATTTTCTGATGTCCATCATTGACTATATTCTTCTTATTATTGTTATTATTACTACAATTATTATTATTATTGTTATTATATATGTAATATTTTTCACTTTAGATTTATTTTAATTTTTTTCACTTTTCGTTTTTCAAATGAGGCAAAACGACTCAACTGAGGGTGCAATGCACCCTTATGCACCCCGTAGAACCGGGCCTGTGCCACAACATACAAAACGCGTTCTGAATCCAAGGCATGAAGGCATTGTATTACAGCTCTATTCCTCTATTTCATATATGTTTTATTATTTTTTATATTTGTCTCTACCTGTGTCTTTAATTCAGCACGTTGTATGCACCACGACACCAAGTCCAATTCCTCGTGCGTGTAAACCTACCTGGTAATAAACCTGTCTCTGATTCTGATTCTGATAAGCCCCTGGTATGAAGGAGCTTCTGAAAGCCCTCTCTTTGAGCCTTGAGGTGGTAATTAAAGTTGTCAGTAGGTGGTTGGAGCCGAGGATTAGTATTCCTGGAGCTAGGTCTCAAACTGGGCTGACAATATGGCCCAACCACAAAGCCAAGGGGCTTCTGGGAGCAGAGCCAGTGGCTGATAGATCCATCACAGTGACGGGAGTATCAGCGCTGATTGCTCTCCAGAGCGTTTGACGGGGAAACGATGCGTGGAGTTTTCCTCCGTCTGAAACCCGCCGCCGCTTTATTTACATGCAGCCCCGCGGCACGTCGTCGTCGATGAGCATCGAAAGCTAATGAGGCTCTTATTGACGTTGCTGAAAGCCTATAAATGAAGTTCAATAAGTGTGTGCAGCACGGACAACTGCGACAGAAATCCATCCTCACATCGCCAGTGGCTGCTCAATTAAGATGAATGTAAAGATTAGTTGAGTTTATTTATACATTTCCCTATTAAACAAAAAAATGTTGTAACATTATTTATGAAAGCTGGGTTGAGTGTATGATTGATTACATTTAAAAAACCTTTACAATATGGTTTGTTTAACCCTTAGATGCCCGAGTCACTGACCTACACTCTTCCGTGGGTCAAAAGGACCCGTATTAGAATAATAATGTGTTTTTTATGCCATTTTTCCATTTTGGTTAAGAGAAATCACTTGTATAATATTTAGTATTGTATTTTGGTTCACACTAGAAATATTTTATATTTAATATTTCACTATTTATAGTTTTAGACTTTTTTTTTTACATTTTGAAAAAAAACGTTTTCCCATAGGAAATGCAAGCGGGTCATTTTTGACCCACTTATGGAAGCTTGGGGTAGTAACACACAAACTACAATTTCTTAACATGTAAATTAAAATGTGAATGGCTTGATATCCAAAACATGTTTTTTGAGGAATAGCTGGAATATGAAATGATAAAAAATATGGAATTACAAAGATACTTCAAGAAAACCACCTCAACGGGTCAAAAAAGACCCACTTATGCATCTAAGGGTTGACCTGATAAAATACCAAATCGAGTGTTAGGTCCTCAGTGATGGAAACATTTGAGATTTTGAGAATTACGTTATAATTTAAAAGAGAAAAAAGTAGCATTTCCAACACATGCGCATGATCCGATTCATCAAATGTAACGGTGTGTGTGTGTGTGTGTGTGTGTGTGTGTGTGTGTGTGTGTGTGTGTGTGTGTGTGTGTGTGTGTGTGTGTGTGTGTGTGTGTGTGTGTGTGTGTGTGTGTGTGTGGTCTAGCATTACTATACTTGTGGGGACCTAAATCTGTTTACATAGTCACGTGTGGGGACTGGCTTCCCTTATGGGGACAAATTGGAGGTCCCCATAAGGGGGATCATTAATTTTAGGGTGAAGACTTGGTTAGGTTTAGGATTAGGGTTAGGGTAAGGTTAAGGTTAAGGGTAAGGGTTAGGGTAAGGTTAAGGTTAAGGGTAAGGGTTAGGGTAAGGGTTAGGGTTAGGCATGTGTTGGTTATGGTTATGGTTAGGATAAGTCTCCAGGAAATGCATGTAAGTCAATGTAATGTCCCCTGAAGTGATGTATGCATGGTATGTATGTGTGTGTGTGTGTGTGTGTGTGTGTGTGTGTGTGTGTGTGTGTGTGTGTGTGTGTGTGTGTGGTCTAGCATTACTATACTTGTGGGGACCTAAATCTGTTTACATAGTCACGTGTGGGGACTGGCTTCCCTTATGGGGACAAATTGGAGGTCCCCATAAGGGGGATCATTAATTTTAGGGTGAAGACTTGGTTAGGTTTAGGATTAGGGTTAGGGTAAGGTTAAGGTTAAGGGTAAGGGTTAGGGTAAGGTTAAGGTTAAGGGTAAGGGTTAGGGTAAGGGTTAGGGTTAGGCATGTGTTGGTTATGGTTATGGTTAGGATAAGTCTCCAGGAAATGCATGTAAGTCAATGTAATGTCCCCTGAAGTGATGTATGCATGGTATGTATGTGTGTGTGTGTGTGTGTGTGTGTGTGTGTGTGTGTGTGTGTGTGTGTGTGTGTGTGTGTGTGTGTGTGTGTGTGTCATGAGCGTCGAAGCTAAAGAGGCTCTCATTGACTTTGCTGAGAGCCTATAAATGAAGTTCAATAACCACAGCGTGTGCAGCACGGAAAACTGCGACATCAATCCATCATCACGACATCGCCAGTGGCTGCTCAGTTAAGATTCATGTTTTAAGACAAATAGGTAAATAATTAGTTGAGTCTTTTAAGATTTGCGTATTATATTTGTAAATGTTGTAACAGTATTTATGAAAGCTGGGTTGAGTGTTTGATTGATTGAATAAAGAAAACCTTTCCAATATGGTGTGTTTAACCTGATTTCTAATGTTTTAATTTCAACACATGCACATGATCGGATTCATCAAAAGTAATTATATTATTAAATATTTTTTATTTGAAATGAATAATAGATTTTTTCTCATATTCCGGTATTTCTTTTGCAAAATTGTGACTTCATTCTTGCAACATTAGGAGTGTTCCTAACCCTCATCGTAAAAAGGGGATGCATAATTAAATCAAATATAGGCTAGTGCAATATTTAGATTGCAGATAGTGTGAGGGAATAATTTTGTCTGTAGATATTTAACCGTATTGCCTGTTGACGTTAATAACCAACCAATATTCTGTTATCTCCTTTAAGGAATGTGCTCCAGCACTTAAGTGTCAGTTTTATAGGGGGGTTTACGACTGTGAGAATGCTGGCTTCAAAACACCACTGACAAGTGATTGAGTATTTCTAGTTGGGGATATCTCCTCTAGCTCCACAGATGTGTACGCCTCCCCCAATATGCTGTAAACTATTAAAAGATCTATCGAGAGAGAGGCTGGGCAGAATTGACAGGACAACCCACCCGTGCAGTCAGAACCTTTTGCTGCTGTGACTTGTGATATGAATTCTCCGGCCGTTGACTTGTAATAAACTACCAGTGTTTGACATCAAAGCTGCAACTCTCCTCGTGCCTCTCTGAGTCCTGACTCTCCATTGCTGCAGACGTTTCCCTTACAAATAGCACATTGGTAAAGGCTAAAAAGGTGTTAAAATAATATTTAAATGACATGTTATGGAGCTGCAGAGATATCCCAGCCTATCCTATTATACAGACTTGGAAAACGGTAAGGGGGTGAAAAGTTAGGATGATTCTAAGGGCCCGTGACTGACAGGGGCCCCAAAAAATGTAAGAACATTAAGAAAAAATGTTTAAGTAACTTTTCATCAATCATCAATAATTAATATAACGTCATATTGATGATGTATTCACTAAACTTATGATTCATTTAACTTATTTTCTTCCAAAAGTTAATTATCCAAAGCATCGAACACCCCCCTCAATTTGCATGTAATGGTTTGGTCCTGCCTCCAAACGGGTGTGGTTAGCATTGTGCTTGGTTGGCGTGGCCTGGGTCTGGTGGTGGGGCCCAATGTGATATCTTTTCATGGGGCCCAAAATCCCTGGCGGCGCCCCTGGCTATACATCCTAATATAACCTTTTTCCACATCATGCAGCCCTGCCTTAAACTCACGACAGAGATTATCTCTAGGCAGTCTGTTCTGAAATAAAATCCTCATCTCAAAATCTGTGGCAAACCCAACCCACTGCTGATTAAAGCAACCCTTCGATTATCTGCACATGAACAAGGTGTGGTCGTGGCGGTATGGGAACAGAGAGATAGCGTAGTCGCAGAACTGTTTACTGCCCAACACGGAGGGGGTGACACTTCCTGGATTGCCTTGTGATAACATTGTCACTGAGCAGCATGAGCACTTCCTGTCTTCAAGACCGCCCTGAAACTCTGGGGTAATTTTAGTAAAGAAAACACACTCAGATTGGATGAAGGGCTTCTCAAGGCTGTCTGTCAAGTGCATCAGACTCAATAGTCTATATAAAAATGAAGGGAACAACCGCAAAGTCTCTTTGGTCCAATGAATACTACGTGTCCTTCCTTGAAGGGCTTTCAAAGGAGACACTGAAGTCACTGAAATCACACGGACAGGAAGCAGAGGGGATATAAAGGGGCCTGCAGGTGATGAAACACGGTTTCATGTTTACTCACTTCGGGCTTATCGTACAATGGTGAAAGGGAATTTAAAATTTTAAAATTTTAAAATTACTCGAGTACTCAGAATCAGAATTAGGTAGGTTATAATTAGGAGCTTTTAATGTATAGAATTTAAACTTAAATATGTCAAGTGTGTCAAAATGTAGGTGGAAGAGAAGTTCAATTTTAAAACATTACAGGACAGAGAAACCCCCCCCCCAAAAAAGGCATGTGTGTCAAATCACTGACACACAGATCCAGTCCTCCTCAGCCTCTGTGCCTCTCTGATCTTTCACTTTCCGTCCTTCCATCTCTGTCTCTCACCACCCCCGACATAAATAACTAACCCAGTGAATACATTTTCACCAGCGAGGCGCCGCTCCATCTGCAGAGCCGCAGCAGCCTCTGTTTCCCGGGTATCACAGCCGGCCGAGTGAGAAAGATGAAGCTCTCGCACCCGCTAACAGGTTCACACGAGCCCACATGCTAACGCCACCCTGGGCTAATTCAATTCCACCGCCGTTCCAGAGGTAATAGTGAGAGAGTGTGTGTGTGTGTGTGTGTGTGTGTGTGTGTGTGTGTGTGTGTGTGTGTGTGTGTGTGTGTGTGTGTGTGTGTGTGTGTGTGTGTGTGAGAATGTATGCATATTGGTGTGTGTGTGTGTGTGTGTGTGTGTGTGTGTGTGTGTGTGTGTGTGAGAGAATGTATGCATATTGGTGTGTATGTGTGTGTATTAGTGTGTGTGTGTGTGTGTGTGTGTGTGTGTGTGTGTGTGTGTGTGTGTGTGTGTGTGTGTGTGTGTGTGTGTGTGTGTGTGTGTGAATGTATGCATATTGGTGTGTATGTGTGTATTAGTGTGTGTGTGTGTGTGTGTGTGTGTGTGTGTGTGTGTGTGTGTGTGTGTGTGTGTGTGTGTGTGTGTGTGTGTGTGTGTGTGTGTGTGTGTGTGTGTGTGTGTGTGTTACCCACTAAGTACAGTCTGTCCACCTGGTACCCTCACATCCACACTCCATTCTGTTTAAACCATCAGGATTCACAACAACGCCTAGAATCCATTGCACACACAACACATGGCTGTAATGCATAGAGACGCCTCACATCGCCGTCATCACCGTGTGGGGGACATTGTGTCTGAAGCGGTACGAAACATCTTACCATCTAGCGCAGCAATGTAAGCACGCTAGAGTGCTACCAGCACGGTTTGGCTTTACCCACGATGCCTTTGCTCACATCCCAAATACACCTGGTGTGGTTTGTGTTGACATCGCAGGGAGGTGCTAATATTAGAAGCAGGCTGTGCCTTTGACCTGTGCATGGACCAGGCTCTCCAGTACATCAAATACCAACCACTGCTCGATGTGATAACCAGCTTTGGGTACAAGTGTAGATATAGCATACTTGTATTCGGAAGTCTTGGCCATGTATATAAATGCACCTTGATTGGTCTGAGGATTGCTGGAATGTCAAAGAGAAAAGAAAACAAATTATTATATATGTATTATATAACAAATATTGCTCTGTTTCTATTATTGGCAGCTTAGCCGTGTGGAGAAGGAGGTGCTATGTGTTCCCCTAAGGAGAAGGAGGTGCTATGTGTTCCCCTAAGGAGAAGGAGGTGCTATGTGTTCCCCTAAGGAGAAGGAGGTGCTATGTGTTCCCCTAAGGAGAAGGAGGTGCTATGTGTTCCCCTAAGGAGAAGGAGGTGCTATGTGTTCCCCTAAGGAGAAGGAGGTGCTATGTGTTCCCCTAAGGAGAAGGAGGTGCTATGTGTTCCCCTAAGGAGAAGGAGGTGTTATGTGTTCCCCTAAGGAGAAGGAGGTGCTATGTGTTCCCCTAAGGAGAAGGAGGTGCTATGTGTTCCCCTAAGGAGAAGGAGGTGCTATGTGTTCCCCTAAGGAGAAGGAGGTGCTATGTGTTCCCCTAAGGAGAAGGAGGTGCTATGTGTTCCCCTAAGGAGAAGGAGGGTGTTATGTGTTCCCCTAAGGAGAAGGAGGTGTTATGTGTTCCCTAAGGAGAAGGAGGTGCTATGTGTTCCCCTAAGGAGAAGGAGGTGCTATGTGTTCCCCTAAGGAGAAGGAAGGTGCTATGTGTTTCCCTAAGGAGAAGGAGGTGCTATGTGTTCCCCTAAGGAGAAGGAGGTGTTATGTGTTCCCCTAAGGAGAAGGAGGTGCTATGTGTTCCCCTAAGGAGAAGGAGGTGCTATGTGTTCCCCTAAGGAGAAGGAGGTGCTATGTGTTCCCCTAAGGAGAAGGAGGTGCTATGTGTTCCCCTAAGGAGAAGGAGGTGCTATGTGTTCCCTAAGGAGAAGGAGGTGTTATGTGTTCCCCTAAGGAGAAGGAGGTGTTATGTGTTCCCCTAAGGAGAAGGAGGTGCTATGTGTTCCCCTAAGGAGAAGGAGGTGCTATGTGTTCCCCTAAGGAGAAGGAGGTGCTATGTGTTCCCCTAAGGAGAAGGAGGTGCTATGTGTTCCCTAAGGAGAAGGAGGTGTTATGTGTTCCCCTAAGGAGAAGGAGGTGTTATGTGTTCCCCTAAGGAGAAGGAGGTGCTATGTGTTCCCCTAAGGAGAAGGAGGTGCTATGTGTTCCCCTAAGGAGAAGGAGGTGCTATGTGTTCCCCTAAAGGCCCTGTCACACTGTCCCGAAATTGACACCCGATGGACACACGATAAAGGAAATGTTCAAATTCGGCTGTGATCGTAGCAACATCGGGCCATTCGTGAGGGCATCTTAAGCCATCGTATGACCGCCGGTGGAGTTTCTCAGACTCCGGCAGCAACTTCGTGAGCGGCAACTTCGTAAGGCACTCGTGAGGGCATCTTGTCAAATCGTGTCATCTTCGTGTTATCATCGGTGCATTCGCCCTCACTCGGGGCGAATGCCCGATGGCACCGAGGATAACAAGATGCCCTCACGATGGCCTTACGAAGGGCAAAATTGACACACGAATTCAACACGAAAATGAACCTTCTCAAGGTCCTTCGGCAATTTTTTAGCATGCCAAAGATTTTGCCACCGCTCACGAAGTTGCTGCCGGAGCCTGAGAAACTCCACCGGCGGTCATACGAAGGCTTAAGATGCCCTCACGAACGGCCCGATGTTGCTACGATCACAGCCGAATGTGAACATTTCCTTTATCGTGTGTCCATCGGGTTGTTTTATTGCACAACAAAATCATGTAAACATATTATGTAAATAACCCAATTTGTGTTCTGTGAAACTAAAAAGGATATCATATATTATTTTGAAGGAGAGTTGACAGGAAGTTGTTGTTGCTATGGAAACAACATTACGGAGAAAACATAATATCTTCTACATATAAAGACGGATAAAGTAAAGAACAAAGTATGAAGATATCAGTACAGTATCATAGTACTGTAACATAATTGTTTTTGGTACTTTCATTGCAGTTGTATGTCTTAAATGTAATGTAAATGTTGCCTTCGTGTGTGGTTCGGGGCCATCTTCGTGCGAAATTCACAATTCCATATTCGTGTGTCCATCGGGTGTCAGGGACAGTGTGACAGGGCCTTTAGGAGAAGGAGGTGCTATGTGTTCCCCTAAGGAGAAGGAGGTGCTATGTGTTCCCCTAAGTGTTCTGTGCTGCTCAGCCCCGATATTTTTGGTTCCCTGTCTTATGTAATATAATTTGTGGAACCAAATAAAGTATTCAAATGTGCATGCATATTAGTGTGTGTGTGTGTGTGTGTGTGTGTGTGTGTGTGTGTGTGTGTGTGTGTGTGTGTGTGTGTGTGTGTGTGTGTGTGGTGTGTGTGTGTGTGTGTGTGTCCTTGTAGATAGTGCATGAAAAAGGGGGTCAACAGGGTTTCAAAACATAAAAACTGGGACATTTTGTTACTTTCTATTTTCAATTATGCTGTGTATTCATGCGTCTCGCGCTGCGTACGGAATGAATGAGGCAAAGGGACAAAGAATAATGAAAAGATTACATTCTCAAAACATCTTAGAGCCTGATGGTGTTGCTTGCTTTACAAAGGGACAGTTCACCGACGTCATGAAAGAATACAACACTTTTCAGATGTTTCTCTTTCAAACCAGGGCAACTCTACGCATTTTATTTTCCAACCTTATTATTATTATTATTCATTCATCTATTCATATTTTTTAAACCACTGCACATTAAAAAAAGAAAATGAATACAAATGGTGATTATCTTTGTGGACAGTTTTTTTTTGGGTACTTTAGACTTTAATGGCACATATTTCAGTTTTTTGATAGATTTTCGAGTGTTTTTCTGCACGTCTGCTCTAGCTAGCAAGCAACTTCTACGACATGTCGAGTGCGCTTGCTTGGTAGCACATGTCTTCCGAGCGTCTTGCTTCAGCAGCTAGGCAAGAATCCTTCCTGGCATTCGGAAAACGAAGAGTGGAACAGGCGAGCAGGTTGTGCGTCAGATGAGAGGCCCCGCCTTACATTTTCCGCCACAGATTTGGGGAAATTGGTCCGTGCGCAAAGCATTGTGGGGATTTTAAGACCGCGGAGTCTACACATGTGCAGCCTCGAAATGTCTCCAAATGAAGTACGCCGGGCTCGGAAGAATTCCAAGTATGCTGGACATTGGAACAGTCCTTCGGCGGCACTCGATGACGTAGTATGCTTGAAATAGTGGCTCCGGAGCAGCCTTCCTTGACATTGAGAAACACCCACTGTTTGAGGTTGAGGATTTGATAAGTTTCATGTGTGCTTGACTTTAATTAGAATCACAAGCCTTTGGGCTAAACAATACTTTTTGAAGTTGGACATTTTTTACTTGTATGCATGGATCGATTCACGACTCTTTGGCACGTTGTTTTCCGTGCTGCCACTGCCAACACACACTTCTTATTAGTGTAATTCATCGTTTTTTTATCTTGAGGTTATTCTTACACTCATTTTACAACATGTATACCAACGTTTCCTCCAGATGATGTAACTTTTACAAAGTCTGTCTGTAATAAACAAACAAGTCCCTGAGCAAATCGTATTTTAAGCTACTATGAGCGTGTTAAAACTAAATGTAACGTAACTCTTTGAGGTGTTATATTTAAGAAGCCAAAGGAAAAGCATTTTGTATTACAGTCTGGTCATAACATAACCAGATGGATTAGCATATCATCTAACATTGGTTTTTTTTTGCCTTATGTTGTATGTTAGGTTTAGTTATGTTTTTACTAGAGCCGGGACTCGATGTAATTAATTAATTACAGGCTTTGTAATTAAAATGTCCCATCCACGGGGCCGACCAAAGCGGTCTCATCAGCTTGTTCGTTCATGTTTGACTATTGTTCACCGTGGTTTGTTGTTGTTTGAAGTCCCATGCTGAAGTCATGAACCTTAGTTGGTGCTCCAGTATAATCGGTACGCCTGAAACTCATCCAGTGAGAAACGTTCCGCTGTGCAAAAATAAGTGCGATTAAAATGCGTTAATTTTTTTTAACGCGTTAATTTTTGTGTAATTAATTAATCTTAATTAACGCGTTTAAAGTCCCGGCCCTAATTTTTACTCTAGTTTTGTGTTTTGATCTTGTCACTTCCTGTTTTTATTTTGAAAGTAATCTTTCCTGTCATTCCAGATCCCACACTTCCTGCCTTTGTGTGTTTCCCCGCCCGTGAGATGGCTTGGCCCTGCCCTGATTGTTTTCACCTGTGCCCATCCCCCTCACCTATAAATAGCCCCGGTGTTTCTTTGTTTCTTCGTCAGTTCGTTAGGTGTCATGTCGTGAGCACCTAGGCCTTTTGACTCCTGATACGTACCTTGCGATTTAGACCTTTTGCCAAGTGAGTTTTTGTGTTGCTGTTTAACTACTTTCTATTTTTTGAAAGTACGATTTAGTTGTTCTTATTAAAGAACATTCTATTTTTGGACAACTGTGTCCGAGTCCTGCTTTTGGGTCCTGCGTCCTGCGTCTCGGTTCATAACACCTTAGGCCTGCTTTAAAAATATATAATTTTGTTCGAGATCCTGTTATTTTTCGAGAGTGTGTTGTGCGTACCACTTCAACGGAAAGCAACAAGCTGAAATAGCAATCTCCTGAGGAGGACTGAAACGGGCGATGAGTGGACGTCGAACTAATCGTCTCTGTTCCTCTCATAGAAACATCGGCCTCCTCGCCAAACCTCCGTACAAACACAGCATTCATCTTCAGACATAATGGAGCCTCACCAACATGCCATGAAATTGCTTTTCCCCATAATACAGCAATGATATACAACGGGAAGCCGTGTGAATGTACTCTCAAATAGATCGGTGATGACATGAGATACACCGAGGAGACACTGTTATAAAAATACGATGCAGCACTGTGAGATTGGGTGGCCTTTTCAAAACACAGCACACGTCTTTTACACAAAAATACAATAGGATGGCCCAGTGATGACTCTCAGCCAATTAAAAACAGGTTATAAATATTACAATATGGATATTAAATTAAATATATATTTCTTTTTTAATCTATTTTCATGTTTTTTACCTTCAGAAACCGTTATTTTACTCCGAGGGAAATTGGGCTTAGTAAGCAGTAAATAATAACAATAATTAAATAAAGTTAACTTAAAGGTGGGGTAGGTAAGTTTGAGAAAACCGGGTCGAGATCGCTAGAATTTGAAAAATACACAACTGGAGAAAATCTGCCACTTCCTCACAGAGCCCCTCCCCCAACACACAACGAACGCGCACATGACCAATGAGGGCACGAGATAAGTTTGTGCCCCGATGGAAGGCTGACAGGCAGGTAGGCCATCCAATCGGATTGGTTGTACTTTTTACAGTATTACGGCTTCTACAGATGACATTTTTTTATGGATTTGTTGTCAAAGCACTTCAGATATTCATTGCTATCGGGATGTTAAGAGCATTCCATGGAATATAACAAAAAGTGTATCTCGAGCCGGTTTTCTGAAACGTACCTACCCCACCTTTAAATGTGCATATTTTATTATAAGTAGCAAAAATAAATATGTAGAAATAATATATGACTGTTTGTAAGTGGTGTATGCGTCTTTCAACTGTCAAAAGTGATACACATTGAAACATCCATCTTATTTCCATTTAACCCTGATTCAATCTTCTCGTATTGCTGATATGGAGGCCTGACTGAGGAGCTGCTAACTGCCTGTGAAAGCTCCATAATGAGACTTATAGCGAGCTTATGGCAGTAACACGTCACATAAACCTTCATTAACGTGGGGTTTTCCATGGTTTAAGGGATGGGTGGGGAGGGGCTGCTTATTAATTCAATTCCTCTATTGAATCAGTCTGGGAACAAAACATCTGTCATAAAGGCCTTAAAAACCTCCAAAGGCCGTAATCGAGTTTTTTGAGGACGGAGAAGAGAGAGCGCTAAAGTGAGCTTGATTATATTTGGCATCCCATTTATCACCAAATTACAACTGTCATAATGTTATGTTCGTATACGGCTAATTTGCATTAGCTGGTTGTCTGGAAACACATTGGGTGCGGTTTCACTTCGGTTAAATGGATTCCTTGCATCCCTCACTTGCGTCGTTTCCCTGCGACTATTCCCTCCCACCAGGGAAGCACGGAGAGACGCAAGGAAAACCACGAGAAGCAGGGACATTAGTTTTAAGAGCAATGGGACGTCGTTTCCTCCGGAGCGTCAGTGAAGCGACGTCCGTTTGTGATGACGCCCGCACAGCTGATCGTCTGACAGCAGCCAGATCAGTGCATGCGCTGCATCGTCCAATCAGTGAGCGATACACAGTAAGGGGGCGGGGGCGAGTGTCTGAGGATTTCACCTGAGGATGGTCTGCTAGTTCCTCGATTATCGCTCCTCCGTTATCGCTCCTCGATCCTCGGTCCGCCGGCACAAATAAGGCCACTGGGACGGTACTCAAGATGGGCGCCGACAAATCAACTTCCGGTGAGACCGAGGGGAGCGAGGAAATGAAAAATAATAGAAGTGAAACGCACCCATGACTAGAAAACGGTTACTGGTTCCACTGCCCTGAAAATAAACAGTCCATAACCCCTTATTGAAATGCAACATGTCATGGATTAAACACCGGGATAGCCACTATAAAAGTAAGGTGCTGAAGGAGTCCGACAGGCTGTTTTCACCGGTTTTACAGTCTTTTCGCTAAGCTGACTTATGTGCTGTCTAAATTCTGACATTTACTTTAGCCTACATTGCATGTTATGTACCCTGTGAACCAGGACGTGCACAGACATTTGGAGGGGCTATGCTCTAAACTGGAAAAAGGGGGCCCTCCCCCCGAATAAGTACCTTTTGAAAATTGTAACTTGTTTTAATGTAAAAGAAACCAAACGATTATTACATCAACTAAATTGAACAGTGATTCACATCTCATAACAAAATAAGCTAAGGCGAGTACTTTGCATTCGGTGACTTGATTTTAAATAAATGTTTTGCGGTCCATATCTCATTAAAATATCTAATGTTAGTAACTATTAAAGATAAATGGGGACAATTCTGTTCTAATGTAGTTGACCATTGCTGTGCAGACATACTGATAAAATAGGGCCTCTAACTAATTACCTTAAATAAACTCACTAATTAATTAAACCAGTTCAAGATGCATTATTCTTATTCTTATTCATTCTTACTGAGCGCAGTAAAGTAACGGTAAGTATCTAATTACTTAGTTATTTAGTTATTCCATAACTTAGTAACAGAGATGGTCAAAACTGAAGTGGTAGCGACATGGCAGAAATCCTACACTGAAGCGGACAGTGAAGGGTTCTCCGTGAGAGGCGATCAAGAGAAGAGAGCGAGCTGGCCCGTGAGGGAGTTTACAGATGAGAAGGACACAGAAAGACAGAAGCGCAATAACAACAAGCAGGCTATTTTTAGGTGTTTTTTGTAAATAACCGACGGTATCAAGAGGAAGTAAAGTCCCCTGGTTTGTCCCTTATACCCTAACTGCCATGAGTCAACTCAAAATCAAGTATCCAAAATCCGACACTGAGGTGGTCTTTAACGCACCGGCAGATGACAGCGCTGACAAAGTGTGTTTCCCGCAGCGAGACGCTTCTAATTGTGGGCTTATCATGTTGATTCGGCCACAACAGAAAAAAAAAAAACAAACTCGCTCTCTCCAGAGGGGCAGGTCAGCCAAAAAGGCCAAACGGGCCGTTGCCCTGGCAACATTAGCCCGTACCTGTGCACGTCCCTGCTGTGAACACGAGCGCAGTGTGAGAATTTCATCCGTCTAATCACGGCGATCAGCAATGTTAGCTTGCTAGCTAACATTGTTATCATAGCAGATCATTGAAGAGTGCTTCACTAAACCAATACAATAACAGTGGCTTCTTTTGACCCTAGCATAGTGGTACAGTACAGTAATAAATACTAAATAAATACATGTGTACATGTTGTGCTTTCTGGAGGAACCGTATGTGTGGCTGGTCGAGCAGCTGCAGCAAAAAGCAAATGTGATAAGAAGTACGCAAATTGGGACACAGCATAAGTTTGAGTTGTTGCCATATGTTTACTGGACTGTTATGGCGGTGGTATCAATTTCTTCCTTTAACTCCTGGTTAAAAAAGTTAAAAAGCTAATATGCTAATACATGGTATTGCAAGTCTTATCATGTATGCAAGGTTTAAAAACCAGGTGCCTGTTGTGTCCATTCAAATGCCCAACGTTGTACTGTGATATCTTGTTTCAACAGTTACATCACTTTATTTTTCAATTTTTGTTCTATTTTATCTTTACCTTGTGTGAATCCTCTTTTTCACTCTGACCCTGTTGCTGCTTTCAACCCCTGCATATGTTATCTTAAAAGTCTTGTGCCTTGTAAACCTAATCTCTCCAACTGCCTCTACACATTATCTTTGTGCTATTCAGAAAATAAAAATGCTTCAAGCAGGTATTCAAGCAGCCATTATGTTTCCTGGGCAAATGAAAGTATGTAGAAGTCAATTTAAGTGAATAACTTTGAAGTAGGACAAGAAAATGGGCAGAAGAGAAGGAAAGCAAAGGGTCAAAAGTGATAACGAATACAAGTGGAGAATCCTCCATTTCTCATTAATCCTCCATTACTGACATTAGATCAATCAAAAAAGTATCAATCAATGTTTATTTATATAGCCCAATATCACACATGTTACATTTGTCTCAGTGGACTTCACAGTGTGTACAGAATATCAGTATGACAATACGACACCCTCTGTCCTTAGACCCTGTCCTTAGACCCTCGTCCTCAGACCCTCTGTCCTTAGACCCTCACATCGTACAAGGAAAAACTCCGGAGAAAACCCACAGTTTAAAGGAGAACATGGGAGAAACCTCAGGAGAGCAACAGAGGAGGGATCCCTCTCCCAGGACGGACAGACGTGCAATAGATGCCGTGTGTAGATTGAAAAGATAATACATTTACAATAGGTAGTCCAAATGTTTGGAAATGCATGTGTGTATAATAGGAAGATGAATCCACGAGGATATCCATCCAGGACCACAGCAACAGGATCATCCACGACTCCGGATATATATATATATATATAGATGACAATTTAAAAACCTCACTACATAATCCGGATATACATTTCACTCTTAATGACATCAGTCGTACAACTTCCATTCTTAGCATTTAAAACCCCCTCTGATATCTCTTCCACGCAGCCGTGTGAATGTTACTGTACAGAAATAGGCCGGGTGAGACACATTGTAAAGAAAAGAGTGACGGGTCTATCGTTTACAACTGGATTAGTCTTCAGGATTAGTCACGATGAAGAAGAGGCCCCACGCAGCCTGAAGCCACCCATTAACTCCAAGTCACGCAGCGGGATTCACTACATCGGTGGTTTAATATGAACACATATGTGAAATAGTAACAGAAGCCTATCTTTGTGTGTAGGAGTGTTTCCAATACAAACCCAGCGTTGGACTACATGTTTTTAGCAATCAGACAATGCCTGTTCCTTTATATCAGACAATGGCATCACATAACACATCATTACATCCCAGCCAGACATCCTCCCACTGCAGACTGGGCTTGTTAAAGGAAGAAAAGGGGATTTTATTGCCGTGTAAATGAAGCCTCAGCGCTCTGACCTTGAAACAACAGCTAAGTCTCAACACATTTGCATAGACGTCTTCTCCCAACACACTCTCACTCCCTAAGCGTCCAGGAGCGACGTTTGGTCAGTGTGTGTGTGGCGTCCAGTTGTGACGCTCCTAGGCTCCTTCAGCGTCATAAAGGACGCAAACAGAGCACATGGTGTAGTCCAAACGATAGCTGGGGATTCTGGGTAGTGTAGTGTCTTCTGCCATCCTTTACTCAGAAAACATATTTGTTTCTCCGAATCGAAGGGGAAAAATACAAAAGCATTGCACACAATTTAAACCAATCAATGTTGTGTAATTAACAAGGATAATCTGGTGTTTTGTAGTCGATGAGTAATGCAGATATCACTGTAAAATCAATCGACAGTAAGAGGAATACTTACTTCCGGGTGTACAATTCTCCGTTATCCAATGGGAATGGATGCTCACATTGCCTTTAAGGGCAGCCGACACAAACGAATGCCGTGTTTCCATGAGCGTCAAATCCCGCCGCAGATGGGAATACATTGCAATCAGTTGAAAGCTATTTGCGTCTCTTTATGACGCTGAAGGAGCCTAGGAGCATTCGTTTGTGTCGGCTGCCCTTAAAGGCAATGTGAGCGTCCATTCCCATTGGATAACGGAGAATTGTACACCCGGAAGTAAGTATTCCCCTTACTGTCGATTGATTTTACAGTGATATCTGCACTACTCATCGACTAAAAAACACCAGATTATCCTTGTTAATTACACAACATTGATTGGTTTAAATTGTGTGCAATGCTTTTGTATTTTTCCCCTTCGATTCGGAGAAAACATATTTTTTCGGAGTAAAGGATGGCAGAAGACACTACACTACCCAGAATCCCCAGCTATCGTTTGGACTACACCATGTGCTCTGTTTGCGTCCCTTTATGACGCTGAAGGAGCCTAGGAGCGTCACGACGCCACGGACACTGACCAAACGTCGCTCCTGGACGCTTAGGGAGTGAGAGTGTGTTGAATTTGAAGCAACCCATTTAAAAGAATAATGGAACGGTGCTGATCTAGGTTGTTGTGGCACTGACACACACACACACACTTACACACACTAAAACATCAAATGTCATGCGTCTGCGGTCATATTGATCGCACAGCAGGGCATCATGGGAAAGAACTCTGGAACAACCCACTGAGGTTAACGCACGCACATTCCACCTGCTGCTCATGAGTCAATAAATCACCCTCTATTGACCACACAACAGCTTGTCAAAGGATGTGTTGGACCGGGATCTGAGAAGGATGCTTTATTCGCATTTAGCACAAGGTGTGAGAGGTGTACTGTATTAGTGGATTCCTTTATCAAATGTCAGAGTCTCCAGTAGTGTACATTAAGAGTGACACTTGAACACGCTTTGCTCGGTGGGACATTTTTGAAGAGTGTGTTTTATATATTTGTATCAGCCAGATATTTCCTTCCGGGTGTGGTTGAGTCCAAAACAGAGGCTCTACTTTGAGCTAGGGGAAGCGGTTTACGATTGGCTTATTTGGGGAAATGTTCCGAAATAACACTTCAGCTTATCGTTATTCAACTGGTAACCAAGGGTATGAATTACAACATCCACCCGAGCATCACACAATAACCTGTCATTCATTTCCAACATCATCTATCATACAATTATCAATCAAATCATATTTATTTATACGTTTTTTATAATAAACAAGGAAACAATTGAAGAAAGCTCTGGAGAGGAATCCATATCCAAGGACATACAGATGTGCAATGCATGTCATGTGTATTGAGAAGAACACAATGATAACATTACTACATTGAATATTCAAATATCCAACATGTTATTATTATAGTCAATCATTCGCCAAACAGCCAACCCTGCAGCTTTAAAACAGACCTCGTCACATGGGGAGAAGGAGTCGTGTTGTTAAGGGACAGTTTTTCAAACTTCAACTTATGATTTTAGTAACTGATCCTTCTTTAAATAGTATACACTCTCCAGCAGTGTGGTCCGCGATGGTCCGTGAGCGCCCCCTAGTGTTCCGTGAGTATATTGGTAACATTTCACATTTGAAATAAATAAATAAATACATTTAAGTTTTCCGCACTCTCGCGGGAATATCTCCGCAATGGAACGAGCTTAAGTTTCACTTTCTATTGCATGATAAAGCCCAGGGCAACACCTTCGTCACACATGTTGCCACTTGTTTGTACCATTTGCAGGCGATTTATAATCTGTTCTAGAAAAACGATGTGTTTTGGGATATTTGTGGAGTTAGGTGGTCCGCGAGTGTTTTTGTATTGGTTAAGTGGTCCATGGTATGAAAAGGTTTGAGAAACACTGCTCTGCAGGCTGTCCATCCCTGTGACCCACTTTTAGTCTAAGCATTTTAGGTTATGCTTTGGAGCAACTCTCCATGACCAAAGGCCTCCTTGGCTCATCTGAAAGTATCAAGGCAAACTGACCCTCTAATGAATGTTACCCTCCCCACGTGTCCTTCTATTGGTCAGATCTGCTCTATACAGCCACCTCTCATTGAGACGGTTCAGGGGGAATTGTATTTGTCACTTAGCTTATGCTTTGGCTTGCTGTCTGCCAACAGGAATCAAGTGAGAGAAGTCATCGGTTGCATGTGGGGAGTCAAAAGGAATAAGAACAAGCCGCTTGTCTCTCCGAGTCAGCTTTGCGCTGAGACTTTGGGTGGCGGCACCTTTTCTCACTGAACAACAGCAGAGCTTGTTTACAGAAGCAGAAGAGGCCTCTGCTCCCGTCCCATGTGTTCGGAAAGAAGATTAAATTCAAAACCTTTATTTATCCAGGTAAAATCCCATTGAGATCAATGATCTCCTTTTCAAGGGAGACCTGTAAAAAAAAAAAAAGATCCAGCCGAGAAACGAGAGGCGGAGACGCTTCAAATGTTTCTGATCAAAACGGAGCAGAAATCACACAGCAGACTGAACCTCATAGACGCAAACAGATTCCCTGTGGTGCTGCCTGGTTAACATCCTCCACTCCTTCACACACATACACACACACACACAAACTTGTTGCTTGAAAAACACACACATGCTTTGATTTGGTAGTAGCGTTTCCCGTGCTCCATCAGATACCTCATTTAAACACCAGAGAGAGAGAGACTATCTTTCTTCTGCCTGCTTTATCCCCGCTGCTGCTGCTTCCGTCTTTTATGCCAATGCGTGAACACACATCCCTTTAGTCAGGAATTTACCTCGGCTTTCTTTGGGAACAAACACACGGCGCAGAACAAAGCACGGCAAAGTGTGCATGCATATGGTTTGGTGGGTTCTATTTAAGAGAGTCTCCCTTGATCCGTCTCTGGAGATGTTCCTCTCTGTAATCTATCATTGGACATGTTCATTAGCGCGTGCGTGTGTGTGTGTGTGTGTGTGTGTGTGTGTGTGTGTGTGTGGTGTGTGTGTGTGTGTGTGTGTGTGTGTGTGTGTGTGGTGTGTGTGTGTGTGTGGTGTGTGTGTGTGTGTGTGTGTGTGTGTGTGTGTGTGTGTGTGTGTGTGTGTGTGTGTGTGGTGTGTGTGTGTGTGGTGTGTGTGTGTGTGTGTGTGTGTGTGTGTGTTATGATTCACCAGGCATGTCTCGCCTGGGAATCAACATTAAGCAGTGCATCAGCTCTCCATATGCTGAGAGCAGGAAGAAGAGTGTCAATTAACAGACTTTTGATCCGGAGATTTCTTCTCATCGCACACGGCAGAAACACAGCGCGCAGTAAAGGCAGCGCAGACGAAATGAGAGACTCAAGTATAACATTTAAAGAGGTCCTATTGTGCTTTTTGGAGTGTTCCCTTTCCTGTAGATTGTTATATAGGTTTTAGTGCATGTAAATGGTCTGCAAAGGCTAAAATCCCTGTGTAACTTCCAGAGGGAATTTCTCTCCCACAAAAATCCCCCCTGCTTGAAACGCCGCCAGTGACATTACTATGGTGCTGTTTACACGAGAACGCAAACGGTTGTATCCGCGATTTTTCTCTTTCGTTTAACCCCGTTCGTTCGTTCACACGAGGCCGTAACGGACCCCGCAAACGATAACGTGTCCCAAGGTGCAAACGTAACGCTCTGGGGGGGTCAAACGGCTCCGTGTGTACGTCCTATACGATCACTTCCTGATAACGATGAAGCAATAGCCCCGCCTCTCCCCACCTCTGCTGCTCACTGCTGTAGCGTGGTCAGTAGCTACAGATGTTAAAGCAACATCTACAGCTCCTCTACCACAACCATCAGCAACAAGTGGATATGGAGAACTACATGAACTACATGTTGCTAAATCCACCGTGGGGCATAAACAGAAGGGCAACCATGGCAACCATGCTCGGGGGTCTTCTTCGCTGCTTTTGGTGTATTTTGTGGTGAAAGTACAGCGCCACTTACAGGCCCGGCATATGTACTGCAGCGTCTTCAGTGCTTTCGAGCGGTCTCGTGTGAACGGAAGACTTTTTTGATATCGTATTCGGTTCGTTTGCGTGAAAATGGGGTCTATGTAACAGCACATTGTTGTCTGCCAGCTAACCAATCAGAGCAGACTGGGCTCTGGTTTCAGACAGAGGGTGAAAAGAGGTGCTGCAGCACAAGCAGTATGAGAAAAATAAAGAGCTTTTTGAACATCGAAGCATGGAGACATGTCACAGTAATGGCAGAAAATACAAATATGAACCTGAAAATGAGCCTAATATGTCCTCTTTAATTAATGTTTCAGCTTAATCACATCTTTCATGATGCATCAATAGAGATACAATCCCACATTGAGAGTGTCCTCACCTTTGCTGTATACTATGACAAAAAGCCACATTAAAAATGAAGCCACTCTACAAAAAGGTCTTTGCATCCATTTGTCTGGAATAAACAAAAAATCTGGAAATGTTCCCAGGAAATAGGAATATTAGCTCCTGTGCCTTTAACACACGCCAGCCTTTCTATGTGAATAATAAGGGGTTGAAGTGTGATCAACAGTTGCCAAGGTAACACACGTTTGCTCGCAATATGATCTGCAACCAAATTTAATCAAGGTGCATGAAATCACCGGGCTTTTATATTATGGAGCACAGTGTGCTGCCCTGGAGATGGAGCTACTTCAGTAGAGTGCGATGTATTAAAGTTCATTTGAGAGGGAACACTCAGGGATGGATTTCCTGCTATTCGGTGCATTTTAAAGGCTAAAAAGAAAACATCAGTTACAATCGTCCTGCATCTGTAACCTGATTGGAACATTAACATCCTGTTAACATTTAAGAAATTTTAAGGGTTGGTTTTTTTGTGTGTTTAAATCATACTATTTAAAATACGGGGAAATAATGGAAGTTGGAAGTAAAAAATTAAGAGGCCCAGTGTCAGAATAAGCATGCAATTGACTAAATACATACATAAATACATGTACAAAAATAAAAACAAATGGATAAATAGATTTAAAAAAAGAAAATACATTTTAAATTAAATAAAACTAGATAAATACATTAAAAAAATAGATACATATTAGAAAAAATGAAATAGGTAAATAAATAAAATAGTAAAAAATTATAAAAAAATCTAATATAAACTACAAATATATGTAAATCAATAATAATTAAATTAAAGTAAGTCTATGTTTTATAGTAAAGCCATGTTCTGTTGCAGGACCAAGTACATGCATGTGTTCCTATCTGTAATCTGTACGGGGGGTGGCGCAGTGGGTTGTGCGTTTATGTTGGGGCGAGGGGGTCACAGGTTCAAACCCCACAGCATGTCGTTGTGTCCCTGGGCAAGACACTTCACCCCAAATGGATCCTGTGGGGATTGTCCACAGTATTGAGTATGTAAGTCGCTTTGGATAAAAGCGTCTAACAAGTAACATGTAATGTAATCTCCCCCCCCCACCCATTCTATTATTTGTCTTCAACTAAGTCATGAAGATAAAAAAATGAGCACAATGCACACATTTACAGGAACACACACCAGTATTTTCTGCAGTAAAGAAGGGGAAATGAGAAGCAACATAAAATGATGTACTCTGTTCTCACCGCGAGAACAGAGTACGTCTCCTTGGGCGAGACAGAGTCGGGTACCCACAACGTCACCTGTGGTGTCCCTCAAGGATCAGTTCTCGGCCCCACCCTCTTCACACTCTACATGCTCCCCCTTGGCTCTATCATCAGCCGACATGGAGTATCATTCCATTGCTACGCTGATGACACCCAACTGTACCTCAGGATCAACCCTACCTCCTCTGCAGCCCTGCCTTCACCCACACTCACTGCCTGCCTGGAGGAGATACAGGCGTGGATGAAGCAAAACTTCCTGAAACTCAACAGCTCCAAGACCGAAGCCATTATAGTTGGCACCCCACACCAGGTTCGGTCATCCACCATCACCACCATCACCTTCTCCGGCCAGGACATTACCCTCTCCTCAATAGTCACCAACCTGGGTGTTAAAATGGACGCCCATCTGACCTTTGAGGCCCACATTAAGCAGCTGTGCAAGAACTCCTTTTATCACCTCAGGAACATCGCCAAACTCCGCCCCACACTCACTCTGTCTGATGCCGAAAAGCTGGTCCATGCCTTTGTCTCCTCCAGGCTGGACTACTGCAATGCATCCTCATCGGGATCCCTAACAAAAGCATCCAGAAGCTCCAATACATTCAGAACAGCGCTGCTCGGATCCTGATGAGGGTGCGCAAATACGATCACATCACCCCCATCCTTAAAGCACTACACTGGCCACCCGTGGAACTGAGGATCGAATTCAAAAAAACCCATCTCTTCAAAAGAGCCTTTGCCTAGACATTTTTATCACCCTTTTATTTATTTATTTTTTATTTTTGTATTGCTTTTTATTAATTCTACCGTGTTGTGTAATGTTTATTTATACTGTTCATGCTCACTACTTGTAGCACTTCGGGATTTGAAATCAAATTGAAGTGCTTTATAAATGGAACCCATTATTATTATGTTCTCATGCACCGGGGGGGGGGGGGGGGGGATCTCAATCAAACCTCGATGACAGTGTGAGGCTGAAACCAAATGGCTTTTTGTAAATAGTTATTTCCAACCGTCGACATGTTCTGCGCTGCAGGTGAAAACAACAAAAATCCATCCAGTGCTTTCCCGGCTCTGATTTCGTTTAATATGGATGGAAAAGACGAAGTGAAGAGCCGCCTGCTGCTTCTCACTTTACTAATGTCACTCTGCACCGCGCTCTGGTTTGTCCAAAATGTCTACTTGGTAATTCAACATGCGTGTTTTGAGAAGAAAGGGAGATGACAGGTTTTAGTCCCCGAGTACATGCTGCTCTTTTTTGTATCTGCAGGGGAAAGATGGAGATTTTCTGCACCGGAGACAACCTGGACCGAGTTTCAGAGAGGGATCTCGGCTCAGGCAGCATGATTTTCTAAACTCCAAAGCCAAAAGGGATTTCTTTGAACAAACAACAAAGATGTCTGATCCAGATTACTATCAAATTAATCTCAGTAAGTCTGACAAAGGCCTGCGTAATATGCTGCATGTAAAAAGGAGATGAAGATCTAATCAAAGAGAAGAAAAACAAAGATAGTGAAACTACTTAAAATAAGCTGTGGAAGTTAAATAGCATAGTGTAATTGAGTGGTGCGTATGGTTTATTTTACGTGTTGAACAAGTTATTGACTTGTATGGATAGATAGATTCAACGTATTCATAACACAGTACAGGTACCATGTAACGAAACGGTTTCTCTGCTCTGACCATCCTAGTGTTAGGAGTATGGGCTGCCATTAAGTACGGCGCCCGGGGAGCAGTGTAGGAACGGTGCCTTGCTCAGGGACACCTCGGTAGCACTTGGTCTTTCCGGGACTTAAACTGGTGACCTTCCAGTTGCAAGCCAAGTCCCTATGGACTCGCCACCACCGCCCAATATGGTATTATGATATTATGGTTTTATGTTATTATCAGGTTCATGTTGCTGGCAATGCTCTGGACACAGTCCCTCTAAAACACTGAGGGGATGTTTTTTTAAATGTTCTTCCCTGACTAACACCGGATATTTCTAAGTGGTTGGAAATCAGAGCTTGCATAACACAGTCCCCTCATATAAACACTCAAAGTTCATGTAACTGGATGAACTTTGGCATGCTATGACTCGACTCAGGCCGGGTGGGAGTCCCTTCTCGTTTGTCCTAGAGGAGAGTTGACCAGGCTTTGCCAGGAAGGACACTGAATCCCAGAGGAATGATATCACAAAGGGACCAACAGCCAAAAACTGTCCCCAGGTGACTGAGTCAGTCAAGTGAGTCAAGGAAATTGAGAGCAGAGGGCATTTGTCTTCCTCGAGTTGCTCTTTTTGATATAGAGACAGTGTGCATCCATCTGGGAATATATATAAACAAAGACGTTATATTGAGGCAGTTTGCCTTAAAAAAAGGCCCTATTAGATTGTTTGGGGTTTTCCTTTTCCTAAAGTGTTTTAGTTATTTGTGCATGTATGTCCGAACGACAGTAGTGACATCAATAATAATACATTTCATTAGTAAAGCACCTTTCATGCGAAAAGTAATCACAAGTGCTACAAAGGGCTTGATAGAAAAAAAAAGAAATACAAGTTTAATCAAAGGCTTTTTTTTTTTTAAAGAAAGGTGTTTAGGCATCACTATGTAGCCCTCACGCTTCTATTGGTTAGTGATGCCACACAGTGTACAGTACGTGGATAGGCTAAGGGGCGGGACATCTCTAAGCGGTTGACCAATCACAACAGAGCCGGCCAGCTAACCAATCAGAGCAGACTGGGCTCTGGTTTCAGACAGAGGGTGAAAAGAGGTGCTGCAGCACAGACAGTATGAGAAAAATAAAGAGCTTTGGTGAACATTAAAGCATGGAGACATGTAGAGACACTACATGCTGATATACACCTGAACATCAGCAGGAGAGGCTCTTAAAGTAGAGACACTACATGCTGATATACACCTGAACATCAGCAGGAGAGGACTCTTTAAAGTAGAGACACTACATACTGATATACACCTGAACATCAGCAGGAGGAGACTCTTTAAAGTAGAGACACTACATATGATATACACCTGAACATCAGCAGGAGAGGACTCTTTAAAGTAGAGACACTACATACTGATATACACCTGAACTCAGCAGGAGAGGACTCTTTAAAGTAGAGCCACTACATACTGATATACACCTGAACTCAGCAGGAGAGGACTCTTTAAAGTAGAGACACTACATACTGATATACACCTGAACATCAGCAGGAGATGACTCTTTAAAGTAGAGACACTACATCTGATATACACCTGAACATCAGCAGGAGAGGACTCTTTAAAGTAGAGACACTACATACTGATATACACCTGAACATCAGCAGGAGAGGACTCTTTAAAGTAGAGACACTACATACTGATATACACCTGAACATCAGCAGGAGAGGACTCTTAAAGTAGAGCCACTACATACTGATATACACCTGAACATCAGCAGGAGAGGACTCTTTAAAGTAGAGACACTACATACTGATATACACCTGAACATCAGCGAGAGATGAATCTTTAAAGTAGAGACACTACATACTGATATACACCTGAACATCAGCAGGAGAGGACTCTTTAAAGTAGAGACACTACATACTGATATACACCTGAACATCAGCAGGAGAGAACTCTTTAAAGTAGAGACACTACATACTGATATACACCTGAAACATCAGCAGGAGAGGACTCTTTAAAGTAAAGGACACTACATACTGATATACACCTGAACATCAGCAGGAGAGGACTCTTTAAAGTAGAGACACTACATACTGATATACACCTGAACATCAGCAGAGAGGACTCTTAAAAGTAGAGCCACTACATACTGATATACACCTGAACATCAGCAGGAGAGGACTCTTTAAAGTAGAGCCACTACATACTGATATACACCTGAACATCAGCAGGAGAGGACTCTTTAAAGTAGAGACACTACATACTGATATACACCTGAACATCAGCAGGAGATGACTCTTTAAAGTAGAGACACTACATACTGATATACACCGAACATCAGCAGGAGAGGACTCTTTAAAGTAGAGCACTACATACTGATATACACCTGAACATCAGCAGGAGATAATCTTTAAAGTAGAGACACTACATACGATATACACCTGAACATCAGCAGGAGAGGACTCTTTAAAGTAGACACTACATACTGATATACACCTGAACATCAGCAGGAGAGGACTCTTTAAAGTAGAGACACTACATACTGATATACACCTGAACTCAGCAGGAAGGACTCTTTAAAGTAGAGACACTACATACTGATATACACCTGAACATCATCAGGAGAGGACTTTAAGTAGAGACACTACATACTGATATACACCTGAAACATCAGCAGGAGAGGACTCTTTAAAGTAGAGACCACATACTGATATACACCTGAACATCAGCAGGAGAGAACTCTTTAAAGTAGAGACTCTACATACTGATATACACCTGAACATCAGCAGGAGAGGACTCTTTAAAGTAGAGACACTACATACTGATATACACCTGAACATCAGCAGGGAGACTCTTTAAAGTAAGACACTACATACTGATACACCTGAACATCAGCAGGAGAGGACTCTTTAAATAGAGACACTACATACTGATATACACCGGAACATCAGCAGGAGGACTCTTTAAATAGAGACACTACATACTGATATACACCTGAACATCAGCATACTGAATTTTATAACTCTTGCACTGTTGTCTTATCCGCACTATTCTCGTTCCTCTGCTCGTGCTTCCCACCTCCTTATTATTCCCAAGTGATACCTTTTATATTATGGACTTGATACCTTTTCACTTTATATTTCATCATTGGGTGAAAAGAAACCAAAAACAATACAAGTTACTGTCAGTAAATGAGCTCAGGCGTCGCCTCTGAAACGGTGATATCCATCTGCTAAAGCGCTCATTTTTCTTAAACCTCTCAACTTCAAGCTAAAGAACGAGAGCCAATGATGAAGGCAATTAACGGCTTCTGAAAGGAGTCGTAAGCAACGATGCAGTGACTTCATCTGTTTCTAGTGCCGGGCTGTCAGGTCTGCCTCTGTGCCACAATAGGCTTTTGTTCAGGGGGGGCGGGGGGGCATGAGAGGTGACTTGTGCTGGGGCCACTGTCTCCTATGTTCTCACACACACACACACACACACCACACACACACACCATGTAACATCACTTCAGGGGACATTACATGACTTACATGCATTTCCTGGAGACTTATCCTAACCTTAACCATAACACACATGCCTAACCCTAACCAAGTCTTCACCCTAAAAATAATGATTCCCCTGTGGACCTCCAGTATGTCCCCATAAGGGAGGCGAGTCCCCACACGTGACTATGTAAACAGATGTAGGTCCCCACAAGTAGTAATGCTAGCGCACACACACACACACACACACACACTGCAGCTTGAATGGTAGATGCAGACACACCGAATCACTCACACATTGTCAGAATGAATACACATGCTGGGATGTCACATAAACAAACAGAAATGTAGACACGGAGGTTTTCTGAATGTGAATCGGTCTTTTTAAATTTAAACAATGAGACACAGACAAACACACATTCACACGAAGAGAATTAGCACAAATGATCATTTTAAAATGTACCTCAGAAACTTGAAGAGGCCGATATGGGGTTGTCCTTTCCTTCAGCGTGTTAAACAGGTTTTAGTGCAGTAAATGGTCCGAACACAATCCCCTCCAGAGGGAGTTTCGTTCACACCCCCCCCCCCCCACACCCCCCCCGCCGGAAACACCTCCTTTGTTTACTTCCTGCAACATAGTGACATCACTGTCTAACACTCTTGGCTAGCACTCAAACACCTTGTATGTGATAGGTTAAGGGAAGGATATCTCCGAGCGGTTGACCAATCAAACAGAGCCGGCCAAATGTACTTGAGCAGTGTACATCAGTACATGTTCCATTGTTTACCAGCTTTTGATACATCTGAGAAAATAAATCCGATTCGCGTTAATATCCTCCCAGAACAAACTGCAGTTTGCCCTATATATAAAATCCATGAAAAGCCCTCAAATACTCATCTTTCTCTCCCTCTCTTTCCTCTCTCTCTCCCCTCTCTCCCCCCTCTCTTCTCTCCCTCTCTTTCTCTCCTCTCTTTGCTCTCTCTCCCTCTCTTGCTCTCTCTCCCTCTCTTTCTCTCTTCTCTTTCTCTTTCTCTCCCTCTCTTTCTCTCTCCCCCTCTCTTTCTCTCTCTCCCCCTCTTGCTCTCTCTCTCCTCTCTTTCTCTCCCTCTCTTGCTCTCTCTGTCCCTCTCTTGCTCTCCCTCTCTTTCTCCCTTTCTCCCTCTCTTGCTCTCTCTCTCCCTCTCTGCTCTCTCTCCCCTCTCTTTCTCTCTCTCTCCCTCTCTTGCTCTCTCTGTCCCTCTCTTGCTCTCCCTCTCTTTCTCTCTTTTCTCCCATACTCTCTCTCTCTCTCCCCTCTCTTTTTTCCTCTCTCTCCTCTCTCTCTTTTTCTTTCTCTCCCTCTCTTTCTCTCTCCCTCTCTTGCTCTCTCTCCCTCTCTTCTCTGCTCTCTTCTCCCTCTCTTGCTCTCTCTCTCCCTCTCTCCCTCTCTCCTTCCCTCTCTCTCTCCCCCTCTCTCTCCCTCTCTGTCCCTCTCTTGCCGCTCTCTCCCTCCTCTCTCTCTCGCCTCTCTTTCTCTCTCTCTCCTCTCTTTCTCTCTCTTCCCTCTCTCCCTCTCTGTCCCTCTCTGTGGTCCGTGGTGTTGGCACGTGGTGGCCCTGCGGGTTGATGACTTGCCGCACAGAGAGATAGATGCGGGGAATGAACGTTGTTGTGGCTGATTAAGTCGAGGGGGAGTTGCCGTGTGTCCCGGTCGCGGTACAGCCCGCTGCTCACCATTCATCAGACGCTCTATACGAGAACTAGAGCAGACCAGATGGATCACACACACACACACACACACCACACACACCACACACACCACAGCAGAGAGTAGTGTGTGTTTCCTGTGCACACTGACATAAGACACATGGAGGATGCACAACACTTGCACTTTGTTACGCAAAGGTTTGTTTATGTTGTGCATTTGCAGGAATTCACACACATATGGGGACAAATATGTGAGCAGAGGCATTCCCTCTTAAGGTACCATTTATTTAAACCCGCCACATTTCACAACAGTGCACCGAGTGGGAAAACAAACTCCATAAAATCCTCCATAACTCTCCCTTTCTAATATAAATACAACGCCTCGTAAACAGGAAGTGTAAGATAGTGTCGCACCAAGTGTCAGCATTGTATTTCATTCCCCAAAAGCACACACACACACACACACACACACACACACACAAAGGCAGGAGCAATATTCATTACCGTGTCACAAAAAAGACAGCACAAAGGAACATAAATGACTCTGCGCTCCAATAGCTTAATTGCTAAGCTCTTCTTTAGGACAGTGTTTATTTCATTAGCCACGTTGTGCACCGATGCTATCTCCCAGCTAATTAACTTGTGTGGATTATGCCGGGCGAGAAACAAACAAACGCATGGGCCGTCGTGAAGACAGCTGCAGAAAGGACTGAGGAAAGTACGAGATGGATGTTTTTCGAACTGAAGGAATTGTACATACTGGACAACTTACGGCCCGTCCACACGGCGGCGTGCGTTGAGGCTTCCAACGCTTCTGCCCGTTCCCTTTGAATGGGGTGACGTCACTTTTAGCCGAACTGCATTTTGGGAAGCGACGTGGAGCGTTGCTGGCGTTGCTGGCGTTGCTGGCGTTTGGCGTTGCTGGCGTTGCTGGCGTTGCTGGCGTTGCTCGCTTCAAAAGTTGAGCAATGTTCAACTTTTTGACACCTCGACGGAAGCGTCAGCCAATGAAATCTTGTTCATGCAAATCTGCAAGTACAAGCGCTAGCCAATCAAACCGCGTGTATGCTGGGAGAGACTACGCAGACTACTCATTTCCTCATATTCAAAATATGGAGGGAAAATTCATTATGGCGGTAGTGAATCACCCGGTGCTGAATGATCCGTCTCTGTTCATCTACCGGGATACAAACCGGAGGAGCGAGGCATGGAGGGAGGTGGCAGAGGCAGTGGGTGAAACTGGTAGGTTTTCGCCTGTTTGGGGAGTTTATATCCAGTTTACTTCGTTTTAACATCGCTATTGCTTTGTATACCGGGGGCGGGCGATTCATGTGATTGGTTGTTGGTCGCGTTGCTCGCAAAAAATCCCCGAGCTTCAGACACGCCCACCGCCAAGCGTCAACGCACGCTGCTGTGTGGACGGGCCGTTAAGATCTGTGGTCATCTTTCTCTACTGCAAGATACATTAATAACCAAAAGAGACTAATGATGGAGAGAAACTTTGGGAATTTAGTCTTTGCAGACCATTGACATGCACACAAACCTATATGACACACTTCAGGAAAGGGGAAAACCTCAAAAAGTCTTACTGAATGCATCATCCTTGGAGACTGATGTGTTCCTATGCATCTATTAAAAGTAACGTCAGCATGCATGACGCAGGCCTTGAAAAATGACCGAGATGTCTGGAAGCCTTCACTGGTGTTCGTTTGTTTTAATCTGGTCCTTTGGTGATTATCAATCACTCAGTTTCAGCTCTTCCTTGAGTCAGACTTTGTAAGTTGAAACGTGAAAGTCTCGACTGGTTTATGTCCACGATGACGCAGCGTCCACACGGCGGCGTGCGTTGAAGCTTGCCGGCGGGCGCGTCTGAAGCTCGACCAACAACCAATCACCTGAATCTCCCGCCCCGGACACACAAGCACGCGGTTTGATTGGCTAGAGCTTGTACTGGCATATGATTCGATTGGCTGACGCTTCCACCGAAAGCTTCAGAAGCTTCAAAAGTTGAACATTGCTCGACTTTTGAAGCGAGCAACTCGAATTCAAAGTGAATGGGCAGAAGCTTCAACGCACGCCGCCGTGTGGACGGGCCGTGAGAATCAAAGAAGAATAGTTGTTTGAGGTAACATGACAAGGGACACAGAGTTGACATCTATAACGTGTCTGAAGTGTTTTCATCGTGTATGTATGAAAAGATGAATGACGAACAAATTGGTTTGGCAATGTGTTGTTGACAGTGAGGGGGGGGCACAGGGCTTTTCGACATTCACCATATTTGCTGCTGAATCAGGTTTTATTTGGGAACTATTCGGGACTGTATCTCTGTGGTGGACGATACTGGATTCAAAACAATCCTAGTTTTTAACAGAACATTACAGAGATGAGGTTGACGCATTTGACTATAAGGAATGGGTCTTGGGCCAAGTCTTAAAGAACGTCTACCAAACGTGAGTTGGAGAGTAAGTATCAAAACTGTTCTATTGAGTTAAAGAAATAAAGAATGCATCTCATGATGTCGTTGAGTTTGACGGACAAGGAAAGTGATGGATCGAGGCAGAGTTCGAGGTGTATGCCTGCTAGTTTGTGCCATTCGCACTTCGCTCAAAACGCGATGTCTTTATCTCATTTCTCCGAGCGTGGAAACTTGGAAAAGAAGCAAGTGGAGGAAAAGAGAAGCCAAGTTAGAGAGACACAAGAGAGAAGCGTGTTGGCTGGTTTGTGTAATTGTGCTGACCTGATTGGCGGTGAAAGAAAAACGATGTCTTTATCTCAGGACTGGGAAATAGGAAAGGAGGGAGGGAGAAAAAAGGAAGGAAGGTGAGGCAATGCTGGGTAAGAGGGTGAGGGAGACAGCGAGAGAATGAACAAGAGTACAATAGTGTGTGCTTCTGGATGTGTGTTTCAGAGTGTACACACAAGGTGCGTACGGAGGCACAGATAAAGAGGCTGCGAGAGACGGCAATGAGAGAAAGAGAGGGTTCTGAACTGTTGAACGGCGTATCTGGCGGTGTACGCAGCCATCTGCCTGCCGGGCCCTGAACCCATTTAAATTCAGGACGATTGCACTGTTTCTCACATCCTTCAGAGCTGAATGCTTGTTGCACCCCGCTGACAGGCTCAGCTGAAAACACGAACAACAGCAGCACACCAAGGCCAGATCCCTTTGTCTGCTTAGAAAGGAAACATCATCTACCTGGCACGTCTCTCTTACAACGGTAATCCGGCAGTTTCTCAGTTTGTGTTTCTTATTTTCAAGACATTTCGGGTATAAGCACTTCAGTGTGTTTTTTGTACACGATGCTAGAAAGGATCCCATCCAGTCCAACAGTGTGGCCAGTGCTGTCACATTAGCCTCAAGACAACCACCACCGTATGCTTCAAAGATGACCTCATGTTGAACCAGCCCCTCTGCCAAAAACTGAACATTATCGTCTTTGCAAAGGATTTGTTGCATGGTTGTTGTTGTTTTGTTTTGTTGTTGTTGTTGTTGTTGTTGTTGTTGTTGTTTGTTGTATTAGATCAGAGTTTTGGCAAGATTCATAGGAATGGTCAATTTCTTTAGTTGAACTTCTCACAGCAAATAGTTATATGGAAGACAAATGTTATGCAGTGCTCGATTCAAAAGGGGACAGGTGGCGCAGTGGTCTGTGCATCCGATCATAAGATTAAGGGGGGTGCTGGGGAACTCCAGTTCGAAACCCGCTCCTGCTGCCACTGCGTCAGGCCGTTGTGTCCTTGGGCAAGACACTTCACCCGGATTTACTCCTGTATTGTCCACAGTTTCTGATTACATGTATGATATATGTGTAATGTGTTTATAGCGCTATAATAAATGTAAGGAATTATTATTATTAATTATTATTAAAAGGGTCAGAAGCCAACACTTTGGTAACCTTTCTCCTCTTCTAATTAAGTGCAGGGTTAGGGTAAGACTCTTAAGGGACAGCAACACAATAAGGTTAAGGTTTTCTTTTGCCCGAAACGTGAAGAGGGGCTCCTCATCTAGCAAAATGAACACTCTGGAAAACAAGAGGGGCATTTCAGGGGATACCTGGAAAAGCATGGATACTTCGTCATTGACACAGCAAGGATTGAACTGCTGTTAATGTGTTAGGCAACTAGGAAGCATCCCTACTTGTCCAAAATGTCCAAAACAACTGGTTCTGCTCAAAGCCCGTAGACATGTGGTTGAAGACAGGATATCCTTCAAAGGAACATCAGCTTGGCACCTTGCATGTGTGATCTTGTTGATCATTACTAAGAACTCATGAACACACCCCTCGCACTAGTTCTATTTTATTTGTATTTACTTGCACATCTCAAAATATTGTCTTGCACTATTTTATTGTTTTATGACCTATATATTCATGTTATAATAAAGGGCTGGCTTATCTAAAGCCAGTTGAGTAGCACTTGAAATGTTTTAGCTCTATGAAACCTGGTGTACTTATATCAGGGTGTCAAACTCAAGGCCCGGGGGCCAAATCCGGCCCGCGACTTCATTTTCTGTGGCCCCACAAGAGCCGGCAAAAAATATGATATGTTTGTTATACGGTTACATGCCGCTTTCCAGAAGCTCGTTGCATCTCAAATATGCCTTTTTTCTCAGAATTTGACTTTTCTCTTTTTAAATGTAACTTATTTATTTATTTTTCCAGAATGTGGCTTTTCTTTTTAAACCATTTTGTGACATTCTCACTGAAGAGACTTGCAGTTATTTGCCCTAGACTCTGCTTTCAGACGTAGTTAATTATGAAGTTATTACCCATCCGATAATAACCCAATGCAGAGGCAATAATGTAATATAATACATTATTTTATATATATTACATATTTATATAAGTATTTTATATAGTCCTAAAGTTACAACCGGCCCTTTGAGTGCAACCATAATGCGAACATGGCCCGCTATGAAATTGAGTTTGACACCCCTGACTTATATGATTCTGTTTTCTTCAAGGTTGTGTCTTCCTGGTCGAATGTACTTATTGTGAGTCGCTTTGGATAAAAGCGTCAGCTAAATGTAATGTAATGTAATGTAAGGTAATGTAATGTAATGTTGCTCTGTTGGAGGAGCCTGTGACGTCTTGAATCCTAGGTGACGGTTGGCTGGTTTTCAATGCAACACTTCCTACTGTCTTGCAGTGACGTCTGCGCAGCTTACAGCAGCTTGATGTGCAATGTCTATGCGTGGTTACATCCAGTACATGTGAGTGAACACCACATGTTGTCCAGCTAGCATCTGAATCTCTGCTGTGACTAAGAAGAGCATCAACCCAGCCAAATGTAAACTGTGGGCATCTGTGCACCCTGTTAGGATATCACGCAAATCTGTGCATCTCATCAGCACCTATTCCATCAACACTTGGTCGCTGACACTCAAGGGCAGCTCTCAGTTTCAGCCGGTGATGGATGGGCTGGTGGGACGGACGGACGGGGGGGATGTTGAACTCCAATCAGGGGCTCCTTTGGGACTGTTATCAATGGCCTATTTCCTGAAACATCTGCCACCCGGTTATCAATCACCCTCCGACCACAGAAGCCGTCAGATGGAGCGATGGTCTCTGCCACGAGGTCTTCGGCGGACAACACCTTTTGAGGTTTTCATCACAGCATTGTATCATTACATGATCGAAGTGATAGCAGGACGGGTTAGCACGCTTCGACAAGGACAGTATTCTCCGCCTGTAATAAATCAATGATTTCCTAGAAAATATAAGAGAGCGTTGATGGATTTCTGAGCAAGTGCCTCGGGTCTACAGTGGACAACCAGGTTGATCTGATCTGATCTGTTGTTCTAACGTCCTCAGTAAAGCTGAAATGTATCGTATCACTCGAGACAAACATCGTATTTAAAAATATGAGAAATGAAATTGGAGAAATGCTGTGTTGTCATCTCGCCAGAGTGCTTTTCAGTCAGCAAGGAAATCTGTGCAACCTCATTCAATTAAGAGCGATCTCGCCGAGAGAAAAGAAACCAGAGATGTCTTTGACGAATTCCGTTTCCTGAGAGATGTGAGGCTCGGAGTGGAAAAGCCGTTTAACTTAAACCATCAATCACGTCTTTTATGAAGTACTTGATGTTTTTTGGAGATGTTATCTATGCATTTAAAAAGCACATTACTCGTAAAGGTCGCACCCTGTTAGCATGTCTCTTCCGTGTTTCAGTTCAGAGTGATGTGGTCCGTGGTGTTTGGTGTGATTACTCCAGATGCTGCCTGGCATGAAACTAATGAGTCATGCTTCACCCCGGGTCAAGTCTGAGGCTTCTGCTGGGGCTTTGAAGCTTGTTTACCCTCCTGCCTGATACCCATGAGGCCTCCCTAAACCCCCCCCCCCCCCTCCCTGCATACCTGCCAGACAACTTAAATACCTGTGCCGGAGAAAAAACATCACAAAAGCATCCAAGAACTCAGAATCTTGCCAAGAGTATTTGTCTAATGTCAGAATATAATAATAATAATAATAATAATAATGCATTACATTTTTTTAGAGCGCTTTTACAGGTGCTCAAAGCGCTCTACAAGTACACATTACACATATTAGACATGTAAGAGTCATTACTGCGGACATTACCCACAATATGTCTTGACACCTGCTATAAGACATAATAACTTCACAAGTAACTGCAGTGAGATATCGGGTTTTGCTTTTGGACAATGCATCCTCTTGAGTCAAAACATCTTATTTTGAGTTGTATCTCAGATTAAACCATTTTTTTGAAAAATCAGAAAACAGAAATCTTTGAGCACTTCCTGATTCTGGTCAAATATACTTCAACATGAGTTCTCCCAGCTAACCACAAGATCTGATTCATCTAAATATCCCATCTTATTTCAGGGAATCTTACCAAGCTAATTTTCACTTTTTGTTTAAGTCGTTTTCAGAGCAGCATTTTTTCCCGTGAGTTGAACGAGTCAGTGTGTGACGGCTGACATGTCTCAGGCTTGTTCCTCGTCAACAGCTGTTCTTATTCTTTGCACGAATTTCCCTCTTTATCTGCTCACTCGCAGCAACACTGGCTGATTAAAGAATGCATTAGGTAGATTATACTATAGGCAAACGACTAGCTGCTCCAGGCTAACGCTACGAGCTCACGCATATCTCCAATTGACTTCAATCTCTGGATGACTTTCAGGTGTGACGTCAAAAGATAACAGGTGCGGTTTGGCAGCAACATTAAAGCTGACATTATAAACTGAGATACGGAGCCCCTAAGGTGACATTGGGCAAAGAACTACCCTTTGCACATGGGGAAGTATTTGTTTTGTTTGTGTCCATGTCTCTTTAAGGGCTCCAATATAAGACACTGATTGTTGAAAGAAAAGACACAAAATGCAGTATTATTATTGAAGGTGAAAATGTACATTACATTTAGCTGACGCTTTTATCCAAAGCGACTAGGCATATGTACGATGTAGGCATAGACACAGACGTTTTGAAATAGATGCCGCATGCTTTGCCAAGGGTACGGTACGTAAGTAAAGTAAATGGTGAGTGTTCTTTTTAAATTGCAAGTTCCTGATTCAGCAGAAACCTGATGTGGAAGAGCGGCTAAGGACACTTGAGCATCTGCTGCCAATGACTCCGGCTCATTTTTCACTGCAGCTACAAGACGGATTTCATGTAGACAGCATGTTGAAGTTATTTACAAGAATGACAAAACGAGTAAAGTAAGAAACCGTAAGTGAGACAAAAAGAAAACTAAACTAAACTATAAGCATCAACTACAAGGATGTTGGAAATACTGCTGAATGCATTAGACCAGGGGTGTCAAACTCAATTTCATCGCGGGCCACATCAGCATTATGGTTGCACTCAAAGGGCCGGTTGTAACTTTAAGACTATATAAAAATACATATATAAGAAAATAGATATATAAATATGTAATATATATAAAATAATGTATTATATTACATCATTGCCTCTGCATTGGATTATCACCGGATAGGGTAATAACTTCATAATTAACTACGTCTGAAAGCAGAAGTCTAGTGCAAATAATTGCAAGTCTTTTCAGTGCGTATGTCCCAAAATGATTTAAAAAGAAAAACCAAATTCTGGAGAAAAAAGAAATAGAAGTGACATTTTGAAATAAAAATCTAATTCTGAGAAAAAGGAATTCTATGAAAAAATGCATATTTTGAAGAAAAAAAGGCAAATTCTGAGAAAAAAAGGCAAATTCTGAGCAAAAAGTCATATTTGAGATGCATTGTGGGACATGTAGTTTATGGGCAACGTGCTTCTGTAGCATGTAACCGTATAATAAACATATTATATTCTTTGCAAGCTCTTGTGGGGCCACATACAATGAAGTCGCGGGCCGAATGTGGCCCCCGGGCCTTGAGTTTGAACACCCCTGCATTAGACCAAAAGCATACAAAGTGACTTAGCCCCAATCCAAGTCCTTACTACTTGGTATTTTGAATAAGTATCTATCTGATATATTCACAAAACAGTGTAAGCCCTCTACATTTGCTAAAGTCTGATTTTTGGGATGGATTGGATAATCTTGTTATTGATCTAGAAACACTGCATGGTGCTCTTAGCTAATAC
The DNA here is from genome assembly GCA_023974075.1 of Chaenocephalus aceratus. Classification (NCBI taxonomy): domain Eukaryota; kingdom Metazoa; phylum Chordata; class Actinopteri; order Perciformes; family Channichthyidae; genus Chaenocephalus; species Chaenocephalus aceratus. Next base: position 107,891 of record JAMFTG010000481.1, on the reverse strand, counting down.
AAGTATACATAAATAAATACAATCATGATGCACATACTCTCCAATCGTTGGCATAATCCCAATGCATTAAAACCCACAGAGCATCAACAGACTCAACAAGTAATGAAATTCCATACTTCCAACCACCCCCCCCCCCCCCCCCCCCTCTTCCCAATGACCCCCACCATCTTTGCACCTCGGCTTTTAGCAAACACCACAATCAAAGCCAGACTGGGTAGATACCGAACGACAGTGATTGTCTCTGTGACCCGTGTCCACTGAAGGTCAGCACGGTAATCCCCTCCACACCCTCGGAAAGTCTCCTTGCTCATTAATAAGGCCACTTCCCTCCCATCCTCCCCACCAGTTTTATAACAAGTGTTGTGGAAACGTAATGTCTGAGGCGGAGGAAGCAGGGCGAAGAGTCAGGAGGCTCGGAGTCAGATGAAAATAAAAGTCAAGGAGGATTTCAGGGGATTTGCAGCATCAAGCTTCAAGGTTGCTCGTGCGTGTGTGTGTGTGTGTGTGTGTGGGTGTGTGTGTTGTGTGTGTTTGTGTGTGTGTGTGTGTGTGTGTGTGTGTGTGTGTGTGTGTGAGAAAGAAAGCGATGTGAGGCATTCAGTCTTGACCTTGCCATGCCGAATCCTATTTCCTTTGGCTGTTGCTCGGCAACATCACCTTGACAGCGAGAGATGGCCGTAGAGAGGCGGAAAAGACAGGGATAAAAACAGAACACAGGCCTCACGCCGACTTGATACTATTAATTTCACCCTTTTTGCTTCGAAGCCATGCAGCTAGCTCGTCGTCACTCTACAATTACGGTTAACAGGGGTTTACTTTTTCCATTTCAGCCCCTCGCGGGAACGGTCAAAGGTTAACAAAGGGCAGCCAGTAGCATTTCGGGCCCAGAGTGAAGGGGCTTTAGCGGCTTTAATCTGTGAGAAGTTATGACCTTCACTTGTATCTGACCCTGGGGAAGCAGTGGAGATCAAAGCCATTGTGCAGGACACCGGCCCATACGGCCTGTTTGTACCTCCTCCTGGATAAACATGATGTAATATCTGGAGAGAGAGCAGCTGACCCCCAAAGGGCCAACCTCTTCACCCCAGAGTCCCAGCACAATAAGGGCGCTTTTTTTTCTCTCCACGAGCTTCGATCAAAGGGGAAGGCAATGATTGAGTGGCTTGTAACTCCCATTGAAGCATGTAATAGAAATAAGAGAAGGAACCGACACAGAGGCAGGAAGATGGATCCCGCGGCCATCTGCAATCTCAAGGGGCTCATGCTGCGATGAGGTATAGAAGGACCATTGTCTTACTTTTTAATAGTCTTTGAAATCGTTATAATTAATCAGAGACCCTTAATAGTGATGCAACAATTTAGAAAGAACCAGGTGCTTCCTTATTTTGTAAGTTTGGGCCCATTCTTTCTGGTTTTAAGGATACCATTGTACCCATCAGGTTAACGACTGAGAGGTGGGATGATCCGACATTAATTAGAGTCAAAGTAGACGAGAAATGGGAGCGGCCATTCGTTTTTTTGCTACAGAAAGTAAAACCATGCAAACATTATTCATACTTGGTATAAAAGGAGTTTTCTACCAATTATAACAGTTGTTTTGGATAAGCATTTGGTTTGTTGTCACCCTGTCTTTATTTATGAATTCTCTGGTGTCCTTTCGCCTCGAGTTCTGTGTCTTAACATTGCATAATTCATATAGATTAGGTAGATATCGCATTACATACAGTATACTTTATATTAGTACTATTTTCGTGTGCTTCTTCTACTTTAAACTATACGTTTTATGGAACTTTGTGGAAATGAATAGTAAACTTTCTCTAAAACAGACCTCTGTATGCTGCACACGCCTTAGGCACCAACATTGCTTCAATTTGCAGCGACTGAGGCAGAATATCTATCATTATTATACCCAGAAAAGCAGCATTTGCGGATAGATGCGCCACAGCTTTCATTTTGACAGAGTGAAGCTGGACAGAATAATCGAATGCATGTCAAACAGCCTCGCTTCAAAAGCAGATAAACAACAGTAGAATAAGAAAGGATGCGAAGCAGCCTGTGAACATGAGTTTTCTACAGAGGACGGGAGGAAGAACAAAACAAGACCATTTCACACTTTTCCTTGACTTGCCAGAGATATCCAGGCTCGGTGTTTCTCTCACAGAAATGCTTTATTCCCAACATTAGGCTTGAAAGAATGAAGTGCCCAAACGGCTTAACACGAGACCTTTATAGGTCAACAACAAACACTGCTAGCCTTTAGAAAGCGAGGGAGGTAGATGGTGCGGTCCTGCATACATATTGGATTTAAATACTAATTTACATACTTCCCTAACTAATATGTTTTTCATACTGGTCAGACTGTAAAAGTACTTCAACCCACTGCTGGTGACCAACGTTCTCTCCTGTTACCTCCACATTGAAGGCATACCATTGGGTGTGCTAGGTGGACAAATAAAGTGGTCTTAAATGTAGCTAACGTCCACCTAGCAGTCCGAGAAACAACTGCAGATAACACTTGTTAGCATTGGTGTAGAGCAGGGGGGTCAAACTCAAATATACAGGGGGCCAACATAAAAAAATGGGTACTAGTCGAGGGCCGGACTGGTTCAATGTTTATTGCAGAACTTATTGAAATGAACGTATTGCACATATTAAACCTGGAGCTAACAAGCTTAAATTATTGCCTATAAAACATTAAATAATCAGTTGCATTCTTATCTCATGGCTCAATCTGCAGCTTCTCCAGAATCATTTCTTATGAGTACATTTCTCCACAGGCCGACAACAGCTTCAACAAAAACATTCCCCTCAAAGAACAAAACCAAACATGCCCTGCTGTCGTGAGAGAGAAAGTGCAGAAGGAAACATCCATTGAACTCAGTGTGCTGCTCTGTGATGCTAGCTCAGATACTTGGCGTCTCATCTCGGGTGCAAGGTCATCAATGTTTGGGGTCCGGCTCTGAGCGGAGGAGACCCTCAGGATGGAGTGAAGGGTGTGCGTGCAATATACCCGGCGGGCCAGATCTAATAGTAATTAGAAATTATCCTGCGGGCCGAAATTAAATCCACCAAGGGCCTGATTTGGCCCCCGGGCCTTGAGTTTGACACATGAGGATAATAACCAAATAATTTAGCGTCCAAAATGACTGACTGACTACAATGCTATATGCACATTTACGAACTTTGTTTTTCAGTTGTACCCAGAGGACTTTAGTTTGGTTGCAATTTGTCCACGCTAGCAGAGGCTAAGCTAGACACTAACTAAGCTAGATGCTAAGCTAAGCTAGATGCTAAGCTAAGCTAGACGCTAAGCTAAGCTAGACACTAAGCTAAGCTAGACACTAAGCTAAGCTAGACGCTAAGCTAAGCTAGACACTAAGCTAAGCTAGACACTAAGCTAGATGCTAGATGCTAAGCTAAGCTAGACACTAAGCTAAGCTAGACTCTAAGCTAGATGCTAGATGCTAAGCTAAGCTAGACACTAAGCTAGATGCTAGATGCTAAACTAAGCTATACGCTAAGCTAAGCTAGACACTAAGCTAAACTAGACACTAAGCTAAGCTAGACGCTAAGCTAAGCTAGAACGCTAAGCTAAACTAGACGCTAAGCTAAGATAGACACTAAGCTAGATGCTAGATGCTAAGCTAAGCTAGACACTAAGCTAAGCTAGACTCTAAGCTAGATGCTAGATGCTAAGCTAGACACTAAGCTAGATGCTAGATGCTAAGCTAAGCTATACGCTAAGCTAAGCTAGACACTAAGCTAAACTAGACACTAAGCTAAGCTAGACGCTAAGCTAAGCTAGACGCTAAGCTAAGCTAGACGCTAAACTAAGCTAGACGCTAATGGGTTCCAGGATTGTAGCTTCTTTTTTGCCTTGTGAGCTACAGTAGTAACATGTTTTGTCACATTGCGTTCAGTGCCTTAACTAGATGACCCACAGAGGAGGCTAAAAGATCCTTTCTGCTGTGTCCTAGGCATTTTAATTAATTTAGCGGGACTTAAAATTGAACGTTAATGCTCTGTGCTGTGGTGTGAAATTCTAATACATGAAAGTTATGTTCCCTACTGTATAATAGAGAATAAATGCAGTGAATTATGATATTCTGAGCACGCCGAGTTAGCTTTGAGCCGCTTTATATTCGCTGACACAGCAAACACAACTGCATCCTCTTCACTTTACCTTTAGAGAATATGAATACCAGCACTGTCAGCAATTATTAGGCAGAAACGGAAAGGCGCGAAAAGGGAGTCGAGTTCAGACGCCACTTTACATGTCAAGAGCTAAGTGAGATCTTTTGAGAGGAACGTCTAAGTGACCACGAGCCGATAAAGAAAGCTTTGCGAGCGACACACAAATCATGATATCAAGCAGATTTGGCTGCGGATCGACCCGAGCAGATGTGAGCAAAGGTTAAATGTCAAAGCACCGCAAAACATCCCAGAGTTAAAGGGAGATCCATACGCAGCAGGGTGTGCGCTCCGTGTCATTAGACAGCTTCAGGAAAGGTCAGGGTCCCAAATCAGTGCAGCAGAAAGAGCCTGTCAGATCGGAGCAAGTCTGCATACGCTGCCTTCACCACCACATACACTACTACAGTACGAACCAACGCGAGGCAGAGAGCAGATGCTACTGTATGTAAAAGACACGATGCGAAAGTGAGAATTCCCATTTATGATGGTTTGGCAGATCAAAGGAAGTTGATATAGAAAGAATATCAAATGATGTTAACTACTTTTTTACGGACTGGTGTCTAGACGTAGCAGCAACCACTTCTCCGCCATTTTGATGATTTTCAGGGTTCAATCAATCCAGGGTTTTTTTCATCGTTTTCAAACCTGCGTAATTTACAGACAAATCTAATTTGGCTAACTATGGCGTGGTTTAGGAATGGGAATATAGAAATACACACAAACATCAACGTCGTGATATGAGACTGGATATATAGTCTTAGATTTTGGATGTCAAAATATTGACAGTGCTGCCTTTTGCTAATTTATGAAAGGCTGCATAATTATAAAAAGGGATGTCATTTTCAACATTGACCAGACTTCTCTAGCAGTACGACTACTTTCCTCTACTAGCTACAGTCACGGTACGTCCACACAGCAGCTTCAGAAGAATCTCTTCCACCGCTTCCAACGCTTCTCTGTCCGTTGACTTTGAATGGGGATGACGTCACTTTGCCTCGCTTTTTCGCCGAACTGCATTGTGGGGGAGCGAAGCGAAGATTTCCAGGATGTCCAGGATTCCAAGTTGAGCAATGTTCAACTTTTGAAGCTGAGCTGGAAGCGCCAGCCAATCAAACACGTTTATGCAAATCTGACAGTAGAAGCGCTAGCCAATCAAACCGCGTGTAAGCAGGGAGAACCAGACCGCAGTTCATTTCCTCATATTCCAAACGAGAAGTTACGGTAGCAAATCACCCGGTTCTTTACGACCAGAACTATTAACGGGATACAAACCGGAGGAACCCGGCATGGAGGGAGGAGGCAGAGACAGTGGGTGAAACTGGAAGGTTTTCGCCTGTTTGGGGAGTTTATATATATATATATTGCTCGCATAAAATCCCCAGGGTTTTTTGCTTTGTATGTCGGGGGCGGGAGATTCATGTGATTGGTTGTTGTCGCGTTGCTCGCAAAAAATCCCAAGCTGTCAGACACCCAGCTCCAAGATTTTCAAGATTTTTGAAAAGCTGCTGTGTGGACGTACCGTAAGGCACATTACTGATGATTATTTATCTAAGTCTCCTCGTGTAAGTATGGTGTGAAAGAATCAATTGTCAAACATGTAATATCGTCACACCAACCTTATCGTGGTGTGTCCAAAATGTTGTCCTGCCCTAATGTGGCACGTTATTATTTGTCTTGACTAATCTAGAACAAATCTAAACTGAAAGGAGATCAGTTATATCAGATTAGACATTTCCATATGTAGTCTTTTAGCAGGGAAACACAGAACAATCTCCACGCACTGCAAACACCATTAAATAATGTTACATTCTAGTTTTAACCTGGACATGTTAAGATATCATCTTGAATGCTGCATTTCTTCATGCAATCAATGGCAAAATCAGTCCCAAAAAATGTTTCCCATTACTTTTATCATAAATGTATGTACAATGTCACACTAGGCAACTATCAGAATCCAACCAGGTGTTATTTTTTGAACACTTGTTTGTATTTAGAACTGTAAGTAAGAATATATATCCAAAAGATTGCTAGTTGCATAAAAAGGAAAATCGTTTTTTACAAAAATCTGCCGGATGCTATTTGCTGGCTTTGTTTGTAAGTCTAGACGTGAGAGAAGACACGATTTTACAGAGAGAAGCCGAGCACAAGCTGTATTTAAAACACTTTTGAAGTCTGTTTTCCACAACATACTGAGTGGAATTCCCTTTTTGGCTATGGTGAGTATCTCATAAATCCAGCATGAGAGAGACCGGGCGGGGAGGACTGGATTCAAAAGAAAGGAGGCAACAAAGAAAAATATCTATACCAACATTAAAAAGCTTTCAGATTCAAACATGAAGCTTTACAGAGAGTTGTGGTCCACACACACACACACACACACACACACACACACATACACACACACACATACACACACACCACTTCAGGGGACATTACATTGACTTACATGCATTTCCTGGAGACTTATCCTAACCTAACCATAACCAAGTCTTCACCCTAAAATTAATGATCCCCTCATGGGGACCTCCAATTTGTCCCCATAAGGGAAGCCAGTCCCCACACGTGACTATGTAAACAGATTTAGGTCCCCACAAGTATAGTAATGCTAGAGACCACACACACACACACACACACACACACACACAATGTATACATCACTTCGGGGACATTACATTGACTTACATGCATTTCCTGAGACTTATCCTAACCTTAACCATAACCAACACATCCCTTACACTAACCCTTACCCTAATCCTAAACCTAAACCTAACCAAGTCTTCACCCTAAAATTAATGATTCCCCTTATGGGGACTTCCAATTTGTCCCCATAAGGGAAGCGAGTCCCCACACGTGACTATGTAAACAGATGTAGGTCCCCACAAGTATAGTAATGCTAGACCACACACACACACACCCACACACACACACACACACACACACACACACACGCAATATAACATCATTTCCCCAAAACAGCTTTGGTGATCCGGACGGCTAATTTCGTCGTCCAACAACTGTCTGCGCTGAAAGCTGGCAGAGGAAGAAGACGATGTAATTAGCCGTTTTACTCTCTGACCACAGGAAGCCTAATTGTTTCGGCTGGCGGCACAGGCAGCAGGTCGAGGAGACGCTGAACGCACATTTGTTACATTCCTCCGTTTACATCGACTTAAATGAAGGAAATACATCTATTGCCACCCCCTTAAAACAATCTATAGGTTTAACATCCATTATGCAAGGCAGCGTGTTTGCAATTTAACTTTAACTGGTTGAGTCGTTGTGATTTGATAAGAGGTTTCTATTACATTAAAGAGCATAATGTGCAATTACACAAATTGCATTGCACATTATGCGTCTCCGCCCTAAAATATGTAAACTCATACAGATCGTACGCATGCATATCAGCCCACAACAAACATCATTAGCATCGTTGAAGTCCACGGCGGGAAGGCTTCGTCTGATCTGCTTCAGCTCCTGGTTCCACCTCTCAGCGTGTTTGATCGACCGCAGCCGAACGTAACGTACAGTAACATTTAACAAAGTCAAAGTCAGGAATGAAGAAGCCATTTGCAACATAGTCAACAATGCTTACTATGTTCATAAACTGTGATATGTATTTATGCTCTGTCCGTACCGTAGAAATTGCGTTTTTAATTCCGGTATGGAAAACGGTAGGAGACGTTAAGGGCACGTTATATTACCCATGATGGAGAGAAGCAGGTCAAAGAACACACACACACACACACACACGCACACACACACACACACACACACACACACACACACACACACACACACCATTCCAGTACGCATTTTTATAAGATATGTCCTCTATTCTTAGGTTAGATTTTAGTTTTAATCTGAAAATATATATATCTTAAATGTGTTTATTTTTATTTCCGTATTAAGATCTGCAGAAGAAATATATTTTGTATCTATTTATTTATTATTTTCGTGTCTTTTGTATTTAGAATCTTGAAAATCCGGTACATATTAGACATATGGTTTGTTTAATTCAATATAATTATAATTGTTCTGCCAATAAATGGGGCGGAGCCTGCGAGCTCGTTCAGGCAGTCCACTCGAGCACTGTGCTGCATTCACACATGACGCCCCTTGCCGCTCTGCAACCCACCACTCAGAGTCTCCTTAGTACGCCGCTCTATCGAACCTGCCAGATCTCTCTCCATGCTTTGCTTGCTGCTGCTGTCGCTGCAGCTACTTCCACGTCGCTGCTGCTCGCTGCCCCCCCACCACCCCAGCTTCCACCTGTAGGCTCTGGGTTAGTTATGTAATCATCACTCATGGTGCTCTGTGTATCTGTGGAGTGATGAGGCCCGAGCCTAGTCGCCAAACTCAACTATATGCTGCTTCTAATACACGTTAAAGAAACACGTGAGTTCTCTGACTGAAATAGGTTTAATTTTCCAAATATCTTTCCCTTATGCCCTTTTGAGCGTTCTTACCCCAGTGGGTGGACGGTTAACCTGACCAGTTCCCTCCGTGGAGCCACAGAAGGACACTAGAGCCAGGACAGAACTATAGCCTGCAGCGTGTGATTGAATCCGTAGAAAGCGTGTTAGACCTTCCTTTCTGATTAAGCTTATAGTTAGGGCTGATTAGATTCAGCCCCTAGTTTTTGCTGATATAGGCTTATTTTGTCGGGGGACATCTCACTTCTTCCTTCTCTCCGTCTGTACCTGTGTCCTCTCATGTTCCGATTAACCCAGCTTCCCCAAATGTCTTTCTTTTTGGTGTCTATATACGCCGGGATCCGGAGTCATGGATGATCCTGCGGTCCTGTGTCCTGGATCGCGAGCCCTGGATCTTGAGTCGTGGCCGTGGTCCTGGATCATCGGTCCTGGATGGATATCCTCGGGATTCCTCTTCCTATTATACACACATGCATTTCCAAACATCTGGACTACCTATGTTTTTCTCCGGAAGTGTTCCCTTGTACGATGTGAGGGTCTAAGGACAGAGGGTCTGAGGACAGAGGGTCTAAGGACAGAGGGTCTAAGGACAGAGGGTGTTGTATTGTCAAACTGATATTCTGTACACACTGTGAAGTCCACTGGACATAATGTAACATGTGATATTGGGCTATATACATAAACATTGATTGACTGATTGTTGGCTGCTGGGAGAACAGCTAGTCTTGGCCAAATCCCTTATTCAGCCTTTTGTTTGATTGGGTCCCTGCAGCCCGAGATAAGCTGGATGTGTGGGCTAAGCACAGGATACCCTCTCAGCCATTAACATGCCGTGACCGCTGGCCAAATCTGGACAATGGCGGTCGGGAGGTGGGCGAAGTAGCCGTGTTCTCAGGACTAAGACCCCGCGGGCGGCACAGACTGAGATGTAAAGGAGGATAGAAGAAACCGTGACGATAATCCAATCTTGTCAACATTTCATAAATGTGCCGTTATCGGGGGAATCTTATCAGAGAACCAGCTGCAGCCAAGGCTCTTTGCCCCCGTGACTGTAAAGAAGACAGATTTCTGCAAACCACTTTAAAAGGAACATTATATCTTAAATGAAGGCCACGCTCTGGCATCAACTTTCATTTGGCTGTTGATCGATCGTGCCATCAACTCTGCAGCACGACATTTTAACAACAGTGAGCACTTCTATTGATTGAAATCTCAGTGGCTCCACAGTCATTTCATTCTCCTCCTATCTTCCTTCAGTCGAACAAACTTTGGCTGAACTAATAAAGAAGCTACTTCTCCAAGAGATTAGATGACAATCCCCAGCGGAGTGTTGAAGAGATACTACGGTGGCCGTCAGGGTCAAACACGACACTTTTCCCGAGACACTTCCACGAGCAGAAACACGCTGCACTTCCGACAACCATGAAAGTAGAAAAAACACAAATGTCGGACTGGCCAGTGGGAATACCGATATCGAAGTGGGCCAGTCGGACAATTAGCTAGCACCCCCCCCCCCCCCCCCCTGTTGGGCCGGCCGGTGCTCAAAACGGAAAACAAAACTGGTTGACCAAACTGCCACTTGAGACTTGAGCTTATTTTAACAACGTGAGTCCTTACGATGTTATTGCAGATCTGCTGTAAGCTATCTGACCTATAGTCATTTCAAATGCTGACAAACACCTACATTTCTGAAACAGACTAACTCTGCGAAATTGACAGTTGGACAACTTTAAAGTGCTCCAGCTGTGTGCGTCCTTTTTAGTGTCCCCGTTTCCGTCGTTTTTTTTAGCTTTTGTCTTAAATTTAGGTTTTCCTACAGCCTGAGAAAAGCCTTGAAACTCTCCAGACATCTTTATTGTAAACCCCGTGGCAGCATCGATGGCAGCGGAGACGGAGAGCAGGGCTGACTCAGGATCGGGTCGAGACGGACAGGGTTTGGCCTCAGGTCACTGACTCCATGTTTTTCATTCGGAGCCCCTATCTCGGCCACTCTCCAGTCTTTATTTTCCATTAGGAAGAGAAATGTCTGTGCAAGAAAAGTGGAAGCCAATAGAGAAAGAGGGCAACACACACACACACACACACACACACACACACTGAGAGGCGAGAGCAAGACAAAATGGCTTTCATTCGCACAGCAGCAGAAGGCCAGAGGTCCCATATTTCTCCCTCTCTGCTTCTTTCTCTTTATTTCTACCCCGCTTTCATCTCCTCTGCGAGGCATATGGTTTGTGCGCCGCGCTTTCAAAATCACATAAAAGATGTTTACACATGCTCCACGAGTCCCTGTGATAAGCTTGTTTTTGTGGAATTGTATGCAAATCGACATAAAACCCGGATCACTGCAATGACAGGAAACACTTTCATGAGAACACAGTTTGGGACTTCACACGTTTCGGTTTCTCCAACTTGCATAATCTGTCAGTAATGGAAGTCTCTCGTTCTGGTTATGAAGTGTGTGTGTGTGGTGTGTGTGCGTGTGCGTGTGCGTGTGCGTGTGCGTGTGCGTGTGCGTGTGCGTGTGCGTGTGGTGTGTGTGTGTGTGTGTGTGGTCTAGCATTACTATACTTGTGGGGACCTAAATCTGTTTACATAGTCACGTGTGGGGACCCGCCTCCCTTATGGGGACAAAATGGAGGTCCCCATAAGGGGAATCATTAATTTTAGGGTGAAGATTTGATTAGGATTAGGGTTAGGTTTTGTGTAGGTTATGGTTAAGGTTAGGATAAGTCTCCAGGAAATGCATGTAAGTCAATGTAATGTCCCTGAAGTGATGTATACAGGTGCAAGACAAAGTATGTGAACCCTTTGGAATGACCTGGATTTCTGCATAAGTTGGTCATAAAATGTCTTCTGATCTTCGTCTAAGTCACAACAACAGACACACACAGTCTGCTTAAGCTAATACCACACAAACAATTATATGTTTTTCATGTTTGTATTGAACACACCATGTAAACATTCACAGTGCAGGGTGGAACAAGTATGTGAACCCCGAGGCTAAAGACTTCTCTTCAAGAGCTAATTGGAGTCAGGAGTCGGCCAACGTGGATCAAGGAGACGAGATTGCAGGTGCTGTTGAAGCTGCCCTGCCCTATAAAAATACACACCAGTTTTGAATTTGCTATTCTTAAGAGCATTGCCAGCATGCCTCGCACGAAAGAGCTCTCAGAAGACCTACGAGTAAGAATTGTTGACTTGCATAAAGCTGGACAGGGTTACAAAAGTATCTCTGAAAGCCTTGATGTTCATCAGTCCACGGTAACGGCCCGTCCGCACTACAGCTGCAAAAAGAGCTTGGAGCTGGGCGTCTGAAGCTTGGGGATTTTAATCGAGCACTGCGACCAACAACCAATCACATGAATGTCCCCGCCCCGGACATACAAAACAAAAAAACAGGTTTCTTCTCCACTATTGCTAAATGGATGCCGGTGTTGTAGCAAGGGTAAGAAGGGCAAGAAGGGCAACACGTGTGTGCGCAAGGTTGCATAAAGTGTATACAATTGTGTCGCAGGAAGCCATTTAGTGTGCGTCGCTGGGTCTGGTTCATACAAACCGGGTGATTCGCTACGGCGATAATTAGTTTCTTCCTCCATCTTTTTTGAAATATAGAATGAACGGCGAGATATCTCTCCCAGCTTAGACGCGGTTTGATTGGCTAGGGCTTGAGCCGTCAGATTTTCAGAAACGGGATTTTGATTGGCTGGCGCTGGCTACGGACCGCTCTGCTACCCACAATTCAGTTCGGCGAAAGCGAGGCAACGTGACGTCACCCCATTCAAAGTGAACGGGCAACGCGTTGGAAACCGTTTTTGAAGCTGTCGAAGCTGTAGTGGTGGACGGGCCGTAAGACAAGTCGTCTATACATGGAGAAAGTTTCAGCGCTGTTGCTGCTCTCCCTAGGAGCGGCCGTCCTGTAAAGATGGCTGCAGAGCGCAGAATGCTCAATGAGGTGACGAAGAGTCCTATAGAGTCAGCGAGAGACTTAAAGAAATCTCTGGCACATGCTCACATCTCTGTTGACGAATCTACGATACGTAAAACACTGAACAAGAATGGAGGTCATGGGAGGACACCACGGAGGAGCCACTGCTGTCCAGAAAAAACATTGCTGCACGTTGAAGTTTGCAAAAGAGCACCTGGATGTTCCGCAGCACGACTGGCAAACATGTTCTGTGGACGGATGAAACCAGAGCTGAGCTGTTTGGAAGGAACTCACAACGCTATGTGTGGAGGATCCAAAGGGTTCACATACTTTCTCTTGCAACTGTACATGGTGTGTGCGTGCGTGTGTGTGTGTGTGCGCGTGTGTGTGTGTGTGTCGAGTGCAGGGATGACAGTGATGAATCAGCATTATTAAACAGAGACACAGGCCTGGCCGTGTCATTAATCTTCATCCTTGCATGGCACCATCACAGAACTCACTCCCTCTGCTTCATCTACACATCTCCTCGTCAAAAAACAACACACAAAAAGAAGCAGAATTCGGTTCCCCTCCCGGGTTCGATTGGGTTCCGGCACCAAAACGGACCATCTGCAGGGTCACGGAGAGACGTTGGAAGTGATTAACATCCGGCGGCATCACATGACGAATGGGACGAGGAGAGAGGATGACACCCGATCCGGTGCCCTCGGGATTGATCACAGCCTGCTTCGGGGGTTGATCCACGAGTCTGTTGCGGAGAGGCGTCTGAGAGGAGGCTCGCTGACCAGTGAGTGTCGCACTGCGGCTTCTCTGACACTACACGGATAAAGACGTCCACTGTCGGGTCAATGGGAATACAAAACAAGACACGAAGCAGGTCGGTGACAAAGAGATGGATCATCAGGGCCAATGCTTTTTCTCTTTATCAGCGCCTCAAATCAGCAGGTGGGAGGAGGAGAGGACATAATGGAACTCAGAGGCGCAATTAGGACTATCGTGAAGTACACGCACAGAGAGAATATGTCTGTTCCCTTACACCAGGCGTGTCAAACTCAAGGCCCGGGGGCCAAATCCGGCCCTTGACTTCATTTTCTGTGGCCCACAAGAGCTTGCAAAGAATATAATATTTTTATTATACGGTTACATGGCGATTTACAGAAGCACGTTGCCCATAAACTACATATCCCACAATGCATCTCAGAATTTGACTTTTTTTTCTTCAAAATATTCTTTTTTTTAAAAATCATTTTGTGACATTCTCACTGAAGAGACTTGCAATGATTTGCCCTAGACTTTTGCTTTCCAGACCGAGTTAATTATGAAGTTATTACCCTATCCGATAATAATCCAATGCAGAGGCAATAATGTCATATATAATACATTATTTTATATACATTAAATATTTATATATGTATTTTATATATAGTCTTAAAGTTACAACCGGACCCTTTGAGTGCAACCATAATGCTGATGTGGCCCGCGAAGAAATTGAGTTTGACACCCCTGCCTTACACACACACACACACACACACTCGCCATCTGATCCAATACACACTCCCACACAACTGTCAACACATATGGAATACTTACTGAACGGTGGGTCCGTTGGGGTCATTTAAGAAGAATGTTCTGAAACTGGATAAAAAACCCATTTTTTTACGTCTGGCTTTGTGTTTTTTTCCCATTAAATATATCGTGTCATTTGAAAGGAATCCACCAGTGAACGATTCATATATTCACACTTTAATGGTTACATTTCAACGTTTATGGCGAGAAATCATGTTGTTCTCTCCCTGTTTAGATCTAATTATCCTTTGGCAATACGGAATTAAAATGCACGAGAGAGGCCAACATTGCCACTCACTATTAAGCCTTGAATATTCAAACATAATGAAAAATTATGTTTGAATTTCCAGCATATTTAAATAATAAATATGGCCTTAAACACGATTTAACAGCCTGACAGCAAAAGATATTCAAATATAAAAAGGATGGAAATATTCTAAAGAGACTTATTGTCAAAAATGAAAAGACCAAAACAAACAACTATTGATTCTACTAGTTTGATATTAACTCAATTTAATAATCACTATTCTTTCCGCTGTAAATCCCTCTCTGGATCAACAAGTGTATGAATCCACCAATTAAAATAGGTCCTATTAAGATGGGGTAAGGTAAGTTTCAGAAACCGGCTCAAGATACACTTTTTGTTATATTCCATGGAATGCTCTTAACACATCCCGATAGCAATGAATATCTGAAGTGCTTTGGACAAGAATCCATAAAAAAATGTCATCTGTGGAAGCCGTGATACTGTAAAAAGTACAACCAATCGGATTGGATGGCCTACCTGTCTGTCAGCCTTCCATCGGGGCACAGACTTATCTCGTGCCCTCATTGGTCATTGTGCGCGTTCGTGTGTGTTGGAGGAGGGGCTCTGTGAGGAAGTGGCAGATTTTTCTCCGGCTGTGTATTTTCAAATTCTAGCGATCTCGAGCCGAGTTTCTCAAAAACTTACCTACGCACCACCTTTAAGTAGTTTTGGAGGAAATGCACAGTGTAGGAAAGTCAGAAAAAGTATTGAAAGATGCATTTTTGGTATCTTTATGAGATTTGTTGACAAAAGGAAGATATCATATAACTATCCAATAACTAGCTTTAGCGCGTTTATGGTTTAATATCATTTGTAGGGGCGGGGACATGGAGTGGACTCGTCAACATCATGTGGATGGTCAATTGTTTGTGTTCCTGTGCATCCAAACCAAATAATTGTGGTGGACTTGAAGCTGCAGAATTGGCACCAAAAACCCCAAAATGCTCCAGGGGCGCGAACAATTGCAGCAACTTTGCTCAACTGTATAACCTCATTGTTATTTCAATGCGATTTTGCATTTGATCGGATTCATGTTTATTGGTTTATCCATGGCTACATTCAAACGGGACCTGTAAAACAACAACAGACTGACAACTGAACTTCTTCTGATAAAGTACGTCTTCTCCTTCTCCGTCTTCAAACCAGAAAAAGCAATCAATCTTCACCCTCAATCTTCACCCCAACGCACCCAGAGTCTATAAGCCATGATCATGACTTTCAGCACCTCGACCAGATGGCGCCCCCCCCCCCCCCCCCCCCCCCCCCCCCCCCCCACACACCCCCACACAGGTGGTGGTACGTTTCCCTGCGTCCACCTCCTCTCCTCTGCCCTATGATCACACATCTGCTTCCACCAGCGCACCTATACTCGTCTCCGTATAATACAAAGTTTGGACTGGACCCATGAGGTCATTTCCTTTTTTTATTTGCCGTATATTTTCGGCGCCGGATGGTGAAAATGAGGACGGGAAGCAGCGGGAGAGGTGAAGCCAAGAGAGCAGAAGGAGGTGACCTCACAGCGGATCAGAGGTCACGGAGCCGAGAGAGACGGAGCTGTCAATCAAACATACAGCCAGAATAAAGACCAACACAATATAAGAAAAGCCGCCTTTGTTCCAACAGCAAATGTATTCTCGATCTCACGCTGCCATAGCAACACGTTTTATCGGGACAAAAGCAAATCAATTCAGCGAGGTGGTTTGTATTTTTTCACCTCCAACATGAGCATCCTCATGCAACTCAAGCAGTACGAAGCCAGAGGTGGGAGATCAGAACGTGAAGTTAAAATACTAAGTCTTTAAAAAGGGGCACTATTGTACTCATTTTCAGGTCCATATCAGTATGTAGTGTCTCTACTTTAAAGAGTCCTCTCCTGCTGATGTTCAGGTGTATTCAGTATGTAGTGTCTCTACTTTAAAGAGTCCTCTCCTGCTGATGTCAGGTGTATATCAGTATGTAGGTGTCTCTACTTTAAAGAGGTCCTCTCCTGCTGATGTTCAGGTGTATATCAGTATGTAGAGTCTCTACTTTAAAGAGTCCTCTCCTGCTGATGGTCCAGGTGTATATCAGTATGTAGTGTCTCTACTTTAAAGAGTCCTCTCCTGCTGATGTTCAGGTGTATATCAGTATGTAGTGTCTCTACTTTAAGAGTCCTCTCCTGCTGATGTTCATGTGTATATCAGTATGTAGTGTCTCTACTTTTAAAAGAGCCCTCTCCTGCTGATGTTCAGGTGTATATCAGTATGTAGTGTCTCTACTTTAAAGAGTCCTCTCCTGCTGATGTTCAGGTGTATATCAGTATGTAGTGTCTCTACTTTTAAAGAGTCCTCTCCTTGCTGATGTTTAGGTGTATATCAGTATGTAGGTCTCTACTTTAAAGAGTCCTCTCCTGCTGATGTTCAGGTGTATATCAGTATGTAGTGCATCTACTTTAAAAGAGTCCTCTCTGCTGATGTTCAGGTGGTATATCAGTTGTAGTGTCTCTACTTTAAAGAGTCCTCTTCCTGATGATGTTCAGGTGTATATCAGTATGTAGTGTCTCTACTTTAAAGAGTCCTCTCCTGCTTGATGTTCAGGTGTATATCAGTATTTAGTGTCTCTACTTTAAAGAGTGCTCTCCTGCTGATGTTCAGGTGTATATCAGTATGTAGTGTCACTACTTTAAAGAGTCCTCTCCTGCTGATGTTTCAGGTGTATATCAGTATGTAGTGTCTCTACTTTAAAGAGTCCTCTCCTGCTGATGTTCAGGTGTATATCAGTATGTAGTGTCTCTACTTTAAAGAGTGCTCTCCTGCTGATGTTCAGGTGTATATCAGTATGTAGTGTCACTACTTTAAAGAGTCCTCTCCTGCTGATGTTCAGGTGTACATCAGTATGTAGTGTCTCTACTTTAAAGAGTCCTCTCCTGCTGATGTTCAGGTGTATATCAGTATGTAGTGCATCTACTTTAAAGAGTCCTCTCCTGCTGATGTTCAGGTGTATATCAGTATGTAGTGTCTCTACTTAAAGAGTCCTCTCCTGCTGATGTTCAGGTGTATATCAGTATGTAGTGTCTCTACTTTAAAGAGTCCTCTCCTGCTGATGTTCAGGTGTATATCAGTATGTAGTGTCTCTACTTTAAAGAGTCCTCTCCTGCTGATGTTCAGGTGTATATCAGTATGTAGTGTCTCTACTTTAAAGAGTCCTCTCCTGCTGATGTTCAGGTGTATATCAGTATGTAGTGTCTCTACTTTAAAGAGTCCTCTCCTGCTGATGTTCAGGTGTATATCAGTATGTAGTGTCTCTACTTTAAAGAGTGCTCTCCTGCTGATGTTCAGGTGTATATCAGTATGTAGTGTCTCTACTTTAAAGAGTCCTCTCCTGCTGATGATCAGGTGTATATCAGTATGTAGTGTCTCTACTTTAAAGAGTCCTCTCCTGCTGATGATCAGGTGTATATCAGTATGTAGTGTCCTCTACTTTAAAGAGTCCTCTCCTGCTGATGATCAGGTGTATATCAGTATGTAGTGTCTCTACATGTCTCCATGCTTTAATGTTCAAAAAGCTCTTTATTTTTCTCATACTGCTGCAGCACCTCTTTTCACCCTCTGTCTGAAACCACACCCCCGTCTGGTCTGATTGCTTAGCTGGCCGGCTCGGTAATCAGTCAACCGCTTGAAGATGTCCATGCCCTAATCCTCGATTACAAATTAAAAAAAGTACTCGTTCAGCACAAAGTCGTATTCAGAATAGTATAAAGTACACAGATACTTAGCAGCTAAATAAAGTAGGAAAAGTAAAAGTACTTGTTAAGCAGAATTACAGTATTATTTGAATATGGTTATTAGATTATCTGTAACACTAACACATACATGTAAGACTTTGATGCTGTCCGAACGACGAGACAATTTGATTAAAATACATGGTTGATAAGAAGCACTGCATCAAGATACATGTGTAAGTAAAACATCACTATTAATGGAGGTTAAGGGGAGGGAAACATGCAATTTCCCTCTGAAGCGGGGCAGAAGTATAAGCGAATATAACGTGCAAAAGTAAAGTACTGCTATGACAAAATAACACCAGACAAGGTTCAAAGGCCAAGAAGTCAAAACAACCTTAAATGTTCATATCTTCAACATGTCCTCGCACTATCTCCTCCAACACATCATTACTCATTTGAGCATCTACGCCGTTAAAATGACTGAGTCGTATTCAGGCTATCATCATTCAGGTGGTGTAATTGCAAAGTCTCATCTCATCCATTGCACAACGTGTGAACCGACTGCGTCGTTATCTACGAGATGTAAAGCAAGATGCGTTTAAGAATCACTCGAAGGTAAAATGTCATCATCTGTAACCTCCAGAGAAGTCGAAGTCGCTGACGAATACACCTCCATGTGAAGTTCAGTTTCCCAACGTGTACATAACATCGCGTTCCCTCCCGTGTGCAGAGAGCCGCAGCTGTGGCGAGTTTGACTGATTGGAGAGGGCTGCTTCCAAAAAGGAACTTCAGGCACTTTAATATGAAGTGTCAAAGTGTTCATGTATTTTACAGTTCAAATCATCCGGTTTGGACACCTTCATCTGTGCCCAGAAGGGCAGGAAGCACATGTTTGACCTCTTGGTTATGACATCACAAAGGGGCGTGTCTTCATTGCATGATTGACAGGTGAATCCCCCAAATACACAAGCTAAGATAAGATAGGAAAGAGATTTATTGTCTCCCTTTGTCTTGGGCATCGAGATAATACACATAAAGCATTCAGGTCAATCCGTCGTAGAGACAGAACAGAGATCACATATCACACGGCACAGAAACAAACAAGAAACATACAGGTACAGCACTTTCCCTATTACACATACATAATCAAATATTGCACTTTTCCCTATTGTATGTATACATAATCAAATATTGCACTTTTCCCTATTGTATGTATACATAAACCAAATATTGCACCTTCCCTACTGCACCTATAGAGTCCGTCAGATTGCACATATCCCTATTGTGTCCATACCTATTTACACATAATGCA
This sequence comes from Chaenocephalus aceratus, assembly GCA_023974075.1. Lineage (NCBI taxonomy): Eukaryota > Metazoa > Chordata > Actinopteri > Perciformes > Channichthyidae > Chaenocephalus > Chaenocephalus aceratus. The sequence continues at coordinate 88,451 of JAMFTG010000481.1, read as the reverse complement.
CTTCCCCTATTTTCCCCTATGTAAACATTGCACCTCCCAACAACTCCTAACAGCATAATCCCAATTGTTCCTGACTGTTCAGCAGCTTGAGTGACAGCGGAACAAAGTAAAACTTACACCCGTTCAATTTACAGTTTGGTAATCTATCCCTTCTGCCCTCGAGGGCGGAATCACAATCGATTTTATTGCCAAATAGGCTCTAATGCCAGGAACATGTCTTCGTGTTTGATGCATAACGATACACATTGTAAGAGAAAGTCAAACAGATAAAGGCAAGAACTGCACCTGTTGAGAAACACAACACGAAATGGAGAAATTGTCAATAAAAACATGAACATGAGATTGTAAGAAATTATGTTTGCCGTTCAGTTTGTGCAAGGCTTTTATTTAATGTCATTAATTCCACTCAGCCTTAACTGCAGGACTATTACAAAGATACATACAAGTAAGATGCTGTGGTTATTATTACTATAAATGCCTTATATTTGTCTCTTATTACTTATTTGTGTTGCATGTCTTAATCCTAACCCTATTCCCTGGCCACCTTTCCCCTCCTGTATTATAGCATGACCTCATCAACATTTCCACATGAGCTTTGTTTATTTTTACGTGTATAAACTGATTCATGGCTGCTTTGCTTCTCTCCATTAATAATTGGCAACACAATATGGATACAGCCTATATTTAGTTCATGACAGACTGCCTTTAAAAACAACCAGTCTGCCAACTTTTGGGCGAAAACCCAAAGATCTTTCCACACCAGGAATACTCGTATCACAGCCAGGAAAGGAAGTAATGGCGTCTTCCTCAGCGACAGGAATATCATATTTAGGTTCAACAAGAACATCCAAGTTGGCAGAACTCTTGTCTAAACTTTAAAACCTTAGTTTAGTCAACAACAGTAGTCAAAAGTTGAGAAAACGTACAAATCTATAGCATCATGTTGCCTTGAAGTTGGAGCTTTCTCCTAAAAAATGTTTAGTCAACTTCATCAAAAGGTTATTAAGCAGTTGAGCCTCGAGCCTGTTTTTCAGGCCTCAGGCTCGAAAATGACATTCCCAGAACAATTGACTTCGGCCCAATCCCAAATCACCCCCTCGCTCCTACCCCTCCGCCACACTCGCAGTTGAATGAAGTTCCCTCCATTAAGGGTTAAGGGTATAACATATGTAAGGGTACAGCAGCAAGCTTCGGGACGGCCTCCCCTCTCTCCGGCAGAAACAGGAAGTGCCGTAACTGGATGTAACAACGGTTTCAAATCAGCATCTCTTTGACAAAAATGTAAATTAATAACTCAAATAAAACTCCAAACATCTTTCATTGTTGTAAAACTCTTTTAGTTTTAAACCTGATGTTTATAAGCTTCTTAGTTTTTGCAACGGTCTGTAAATATACACAACTTTTATAATAAAATGCACACATTTACCTTTTTCTAGACTAAACACAGGTTTGATCCTAAGTTAAAACATATGAGGTTATCATGAGGTTGTTAACATCGCAGTTTATCAGCGGATGTTTGCTGGAACTACTTGTTAACAGCTTGTTTCCTGACGGACACACACAGCGTGACTCCGGTCAGGGAGAGACCGGTCTCAAGTCAGCACTGCTGCAGTCTCGCCGTTTGAGGGCTTGATAGCCCACTCCCCCTCCACACCATGGATGTATAATAAGAACCTCCACACTCGTTGCTTTGGAACAGCTCTCAATATGGCGGACCCTCCGCGTGAACGCGCAAACAGGAATGGGTCTATATCTTCACTTCTAAAAGGGGTACATTAATAATCGTTTTTCTCATATAGTAGACTAAAAGCGTTAGTTTTATCCAAACTATAACATATAATAAGTACCCTGTATCAAGAGTGATGCAAAACAAGTGACATTTGACCTTTTTGAGAGATTTAGAAGAAAAACAAAACACTTCTGGTGTAATTTGGGTGCATTTTCCATATCTCTGGCCCCCCTCCTTCGATGTTGATGATTGACATCTCTTTTGAACCGTTAGAGCCAATAGCATCGAGGGGAAGTTCCTAAAATCCATCTAAACATTACCCATTGGTGAATGAGTGACGCGCAGCCAGAATGCCCAACACCGGAAGTTGTCATCCACTCTGGTAGCAGCTGATATGAAATCTCCGTTATTGACATAAATATGAAGATGGATTATTATCAGTAATAATTTCAGACATATTGGATTAACCTTCAGCAGCGTTGTTAACGTTTTAATGCCATTGAACACGACTTTTGATCAGAACAACAGCATAAGCATTTCTCCTCGCTCAGTGATGATACTTATACCTCTGGAATCTGTGGAATCTCAGCGTGCTAATATCTTGTTTGTGCAGATCAGATAAGTAATAAGGGTTTGTTACCTTGAGTTCTGTGCTAATTGCGTTAGCATTTTTTCGGGCTAATTCAGAGCCTGTGCTATTACCCGTTTGTTTGCCCTTACTGGATTATTGTTTAACTGTTTATTATAACAATCACAAAAGGAAGTAATGGTGTCTTCCTCTGCGGGGATCAGAGACCTCGTGTGTAAGTCTGAGTCACTCCGAAATGTTGACTTCAATTAAATGTATTATGTCAACAGATTTCACATAACTGTATTATGTCAGTTGAAAGCAATAATATTGAGTTGAACCTACTATTGTGTATTTAAACTTGATATTATTGCTTTCAACTGACCTAATAAATGTGACATTTGTTGACATAATACATTTAAAGTTAATGTTTCAGTTTTTCAGTGTCACCAGTCCGAGGGATGGAAGTCTTCCTATACAAACACAACATTTCTCTGACTCGTGTCTTTTTCCTTTCAGGAGAGCACAGAGATGATCCACTCATCCTCTCGGAGGCCATCTTGGGATCCAGCCAGCTCACGGCTACAGGAGCCATGACATCCAGGAAGGGGGTTTCATGGCTAAGTGGGGCTAAGCAGAGGAGAGCGGGGCGTGTTGGAGGCAGTTCATGGAGGGAAGGGGCATAGAATCCTGTCGGAGTCAATGTTTGTGGGATTTGAGGCTCCTTGAGGAGACTTTTCCCTTTCTGATGCGATGTGCTCCATGGAGGTCTGCAAGTTTAATAGACACGCCGTAATTATCCGAAATTATATTTCCTAGAATGGCATGTTGCACGTTCTTTCTTTTGCTACTTAGCTCTTAGGTACAGTCAGTTTTTCAGGCACACGGTCGCTCATTATAAACCCTATTACGATATGTCCTCTGGGGACCATGGTTTGATGGGATGTTGGAGTAATAAAGATGGACATTTGTAGGCTTTCTGAAACAAAGCAGCCCTGTCTCATACAAAATGAAACTAATCTGCATAATAAATTATGTTTCGAGGTAAACATATTTACTCCTGAATTATGGTCGCAGTTTGAATTAAACACATTTAGAACAAAAACGGAACCCAACTACTATAGGTTTAGTAAAGGATCATGTTTCTCATTACAGAAATACGCTATTATTCTTTTTGGTGTGATATGTGTTATGTAGGTTTGTGTGCATGTAAATGGTCTGCAAACGCTACATTCCCAAAGGTCCCTCCAGAGGGAGTTTCTCTTCTCCGTTCGACTCCTTTGTTTCCTTCCGGAACATTGTGACATTCCTATGAAACCCTCGCGCTTCTATTGGCTAGCACTCCAACACATTGTACGTGATAAGGGGCGGGACATCTCTAAGTGGTTGACCAATCACAACAGTGCCGGTCAGCTAACCAATCAGAGCAGACTGGGCTCTGGTTTCAGACAGAGGGTGAAAAGAGGTGCTGCAGCACAGGCAGTATGAGAGAAATAAAGAGCTTTTTGAACATTAAAGCATGGAGACACTACATACTGATATACACCTGAACATCAGCAGGAGAGGACTCTTTAAAGTAGAGACACTACATACTGATATACACCTGAACATCAGCAGGAGAGGACTCTTTAAAGTAGAGACACTACATACTGATATACACCTGAACATCAGCAGGAGAGGACTCTTTAAAGTAGAGGCACAACATACTGATATAAACCATAATATGGCCCCTTTAATAAATTAAGTAATTTATTTTGGGGATAGTTTATATGTTATGTGTTTAGGATAGTACTGTGTTATATTCATGTTATGTCTTAGCCCCTCTAATCACTTTTGTTTGTATTATCGAGACAACTCTCTTTAAACTCTATTTCCTGTCCATGGTTTTCCTCTCGCCTTAGCTTTATGTCACCATTACCTCCTGAGTAAAAGAGACAGATAGTCCAGCCTAAAGTCCTCAAGAAACAAAGGCGAAACAACGTCCAATGAAATGCTCTAAAATAGATTGAGCTAAGCAGGAAACGTAGCTGCCTTTTGTTCTGCAGATATTCATCTTTGTTGCATAATGTTCACCATGAGAGACGACAGAGAGGCGAAGTCCCGCCCATCAACGTCCTTATAGTTTTACTTCCGACCCATGGGACCTTATTTCCGAAAAAGTATGTATTGAAGTCGATGGGGAGAGAAAGATTATGTTTCGATCCCGTTTGAATTGTGCCACGAATTACACATATGATCTTAAAAAATAATTTCCATGTCAAAAAAGTCACAGTTTGTCGTAAAACTGTTGAAATATAAGGACTATGAAAATACCCAACTAGAAAGACTACAAATCCCAGAATCCCGGTCCCGCATGCTGGCTCTCACGGAACCGACTAACTCCCCTTGTGTGTGTGTACAGCTCTCAACGTGCCCAGACTTGGAGTGATTTCCACCTCTTTTAATACTTTCCGCCTCGTTCTGAAAGAAAGAAGTGAAATGTTTCAACGTGACGGCCATCTTGGTGTGTGGTGCGAGATGGGAGTTGTAGTTCATTGAGCGGTTTCACACAAAAAAGTGTTACTTCGCAGTTTTACGACACATTTAAAAAAATTTGACTTGCAAAATTATCTTTTAAATTGACAAACATCATATGTGTAATTCGTGGCACAATTCAAACGGGATCGAAAGATAACTTTTCTCTCGCCATTGACTTCAATACATACTTTTTCCGAAATAAGGTCCATGGAGCTCCCCGGAAAGGGAGGGACTTAACAGAGCCTTGTTTCATATTGCAAAAACACAACAATAACCCTTTTTTAAATATTAAACAGTGCAAGGAAACGTAGGAAGTAAATCTAGAAAGTACATAAGGAGATAGAGAAAATGTGGATCTCATCTCACTACAATAACACTCACTCACATTCAGTGTTTTAGAAAAGTCACTGCAAACGGGTTTAAAGGTCCTAAATCTGCACGAGAGAAAACGCTCATGGACAAACGTTTATTCTTGCAATATATCAGCAACATACATTTACAAGATTGTTGAGCCCTCATAATTTTAAGGTCAACACTTTCAGGATATCACAGTAAAAGAAAACTCTTTCCAGATGTCCGACGAGAGGAAAGGAGGTTAGATCTGGAGGACTTCCTCGCTTCGTTGTGTCTGTAATCTTGATTTACGGTCCTGTGTCTTCTCCCTCTTTTGCAACTTCTCCAGCTTCCTCTCCAAATTCCACAAGCATGTTGTAATCTGTGAGTTATCCATCCTCAACATAAAGAAAGAGAAAAGCACTAAGTGAGCAGAAGCAGCCGCTTATCCGACCTCCCAGTAAGCTCAGCAGCTAAACCGCCCCCCCCGTGAGAGGTGAGCATGACATTAAAGGAAATGATAGGCCCGGTTAATGGCGACACGCTGCACAGAGGGAAGCGAGCTGTGTCTGTAGAATAAAGGGTTTAGCAGCCTCTTGTTGTGGCGCTCTGTTTACAGAAAGGGGCTACGGCTGAGATGATCCGTGACTTTGCTCCGGGGCGATGTGGCGCACATTCAAATGTTGCTGCTTAAAGGAGAACGAGGAATAATGCAGGAGGGACAGTTTACTGGGCTCCAGAGCAGGATGTTGCTGGTGTGTGTGTGTGTGTGTGTGTGTGTGTGTGTGTGTGTGTGTGGCCTAGCATTACTATACTTGTGGGACCTAAATCTGTTTACACAGTCACGTGTGGGGACTCGCCTCCCTTATGGGGACAAATTGGAGGTCCCTTAGAGGGGAATCATTAATTTCAGGGTGAAGACTTGGTTAGGTTTAGGATTAGGCTGGCCACAATAAAAGGCCACTCTGAAACGTGCAGTTTTGCTTTATTGGGGGGGTCTGGGAGGGTCCGAAAACCAGTCGGTATCTGGTGTGAGGGGTAGGGGTAGGGGTTAGGGGTAGGGGTAGGGTAATGTTGTGAATCGAGTGGCCCATGGTGGTGGTGGGGTTATGGTATGGGCAGGCGTATGTAATGGACGACGAACACAGGCCACTCGATTCACAACATTACCCTAACCCTACCCCTCACACCAGATACTGACTGGTTTCTTCAGACCCCCCCAGACCCCCCCCAATAAAGCAAAACTGCATGTTCAGAGTGGCCTTCTATTGTGGCCAGCCTAAGGCACACCTGTGCAATAATCATGCTGTCTAATCAGCATCTTGATATGCCACACCTGTGAGGTGGGATGAATTATCTCGGCAAAGGAGAAGTGCTCACTATCACAGATCTTTTCAGATTTGTGAACAATATTTGAGGAGAAATGGTTATTTTTGTGTTTATAGAAAATGTTTTAGATCTTTGAGTTCATCCATGAAAAATGGGAGCAAAAACAAAAGCGTTGCATTTATATTTTTGTCAGTTTATTTAAATGAAGGCAAAACAAAAACAGAGAAAAGAAAAACAAATTAATTGTGAGATAAAGTTTGATAGGCAAATGTTTAGTAGTATTGCAAAATTCAAATGAACTGAGAGGCCTTTAAAAGTACTTTCGCAATTACCTATTAAAATTTAATTATTTATTTATCATTTGAAGGCAGAACAGGAGATTATAATCATCAAACAACAATAATTTTCGAAGACTTATTAATCCATCATTGAAATGGAAATTAAGTTTTTTCAATTTATAAAAGCATATTTGTATTCATTTGTTGTAATGTGTCGTTAATAAAATGGCAGACTTTGGTCTCCACACCGGCAGGCTTCTTGAAGACGTGCCTGCTTTTAGTTTCTGAATGCAAAGCAGCACCAACACTCATGTCGACTATTTATAATTTTCCACAGGCATTATAAAAGCCTGGCCAAGTGTCACGAGCACGATGCGGTGATGAAAGCTTTTACGCCGAAACACATTAGCCTGATGTTTACCGTTAATAAAGACCTGATGTAATGGAGGTTAATTCTTGCACTGGAGGGCTGCCATCGCATCTATCACGCAGGTTCTGGATGTCAGTGTGCCGCTTTTGGCGGAGCTGAACCAGGCGAAGGTTGTGCGAGGAGGATTACCTGTAAGAGGGTTTTCTTATTGGTGAGAGATCAAAGTGCTCACCGGGGTAATGGGAAGATTGTGGTGGTGTCGATGGAGCCAAGAGAAACAAGCCCGTCAATTAAAGGAACTTCTGCAGGCGGACAAACACATGGGGGTGCATACTGATTCTCTCATGGATCATTACACTGAAAACTAAATCTGGTCAATGCTAACGATAGACACAAAGCAATACATCTTTTGCTACATGATATTGCCTTAAACAACAACACTTAATGAGTACAGCCTATCTGTGGCTCCACTTTGGCACAGAGGTGCTTTGTGCTAAATGCCATTATTATCGCGTGCTAAAAAATGTTGTTTTTGTTTTGTATAGCACGCATAATGTTTAACATGCTCACAGTCTTAGCTTAGCGTGTTTGCATGCTAACACTGGCTACTTAGCACTTAGGTATAGTCCGTTTTGCAGGTGCATGGGCAAGGCAAGTTTATTTATATAGCACCTTTCAACACAAGGCAATTCAAAGTGCTTCACAAAAAATGAAAGACATTCAGAAAATGGCATTTAAAAGAAAATCAGTCATTAAAAAGACAAGATAAGGTCACTCATCATAAACACCATTAGGATGTATCCTCTGGGACCATTGTGTGATGGGCTGTTGGTGTGATAAAGTTAGCGTTGCTTATAACATACATCAAGACAACAAAGCAACCCAACTACTAAGATAAGTTTAGCAAAGGATCGCGTATCTCATTACAGAACATACGTATGTTTGAAATGTCCTTTATGTTATAGATTTAAGATTTTAAATGTCACTGTTGACACAAAGACTCTTCAATATGCAAAAACAAAATCCAAGACAATTTACTCTGTTAAGAAGAAGACTTAGTAAAGGCCCTCGTCAAACTGTATTTACCCCATCATGTAACTGTGCTTTTGGGCAACAACGACATGTACTGCAGTAAAGTAAGGCGCACGATGTATGCTCCACATGTGAGCAGAATTTGAATACCAATGTAAGAGGATGGAAAACAGTTAAGACATCCTGTATCGCCCCGCCTGTGAGTGGCAGCCGCACTAATGCAAACCCCGGCGTGCTTCCTCAGTGCGACTTAAGCAACAGCTCTGATGGTCGAATCTGTCCGAGGCACGATGACGTGTGTTCTGACCGCACAACCCTCTCTAAAGTTATCGCTCTTATCCAAATACTACAAAGTCAATAACGGATACAAAGTCAAGATGTGCCACAGGGATTTCTCTGAGTCTACTTCTCGTCATCAGATCAGTTTCTTCCAACACCGGGAGGCTTTAATGCATTAAGGGTGTTTGGTTAGGCTGTGACCTTTGACCCCTCTGAACAAAAACAGTAGCAGTGAGTGGCTCAGCAGACAATGGGAACAAAGCTGGACTTAATAACAGGAAACGGTGAAGTTCAGGGAGATTACCTCGGTGCGTTTCACAGATCACTCACACAGGTTGTTGCAGAAAAAGCCAGTTACGCTTGTCCACAGCTTTTAGGTTTCATGTCATTCAGTATCTTTCTGTGTTGGACTCGGAAGAAGACATCGGCTGCCAGACCTGACAGATACGACATCTCTCTTCTGCTTAATTAAACCACGGTTTGATCCCGGTTTGACGCCAGGGTCGAGGAAAGAAAAAAGCAAAACAGACTTGTTGTAAACAGGATGGAACAGCCTTCGTTTTATTCTAAATTTGATATGTACAGGAAAAAAGTGGCTGCATACATTTCTTAACATATCATGTAAAAGTTCGCAAAAACAATTGCACATCATCAGCTTCCATTTTCTTTGTATACTTTAAAACACGTCACGTTACAGCATGGCTGAAGGCAAAGTCAAACGGGATACAAATACACTGATATCCGCTCGTAAAGTGTTGGCTCTGGTACATCAATACAAAAAGGAAGGAGTACCCCATCGCGACCATTATATGATATTAAAAATGTCTAAAGATCACACTGTAGTGTCGCTGACAAACAAATCATCGTGTCCCTCTTTGTGTAAAATATCGTGATATATATCAGGCACTTATCGATACCACACCCCGTGGCTTATGACGTTTTGAGCAAAGGTCGAACAAAATCCTTCGTAAGGTGCTTCTCCGCCATCGAGACGCCCCTAGAGATATGTGTTACCCTACACTGCTTTATTATTTGGTTACAGTTCATCGGCCCCGTATGGCGTTCGTGTCATCTTACCTAAAACATGCAGAAAGGATTTGTTAGTTTAGCTTATAGCAGAGTAGATTTGTGAACTTCCCTCGGGTTAAAAATGAAGGTTTAAACACCGGAAAATGCCGTTAAGGTCATTTCTTCTCCATCGTCTTACTTTCATTTAGTACCCCTCCTCAGCCGGTGGCTTTCCCAGCAAGGGGCTTCATTAACCAATAGGAGATAATGCATGTCATGCGGCTTCGCTCTGCATATGCAGTGTGTAGGAGTGAAGGGCAATTACACTCCGCCTGTTTGTTTTCCACGGCTCGATGATGGCCGTCTTTTTTTTGTTTTGCATTTCCCTTTTGTTTTAAGCTTCACCTCAGCTCGATCTCATCTCTCTGCTCACAGGCGGAGAGAATAATGTCACACACATTCGGGACTTCAACGCGGGGAAGGTTCAGACTCAGAGAATCCGTTGCCACCGACTGCAGCAATTAAAGTGGTGGGATGGTGGCGGGGATTTTAAAGCGTGTGTCATCAATGCCCATGTTTTCTGTTCCTGAATTAAAGCTACAGCACACAGAGGGCGAGCTGAATCAGACTGAACAAGTATCTGGTTTAACCCAAATAACAGAAATCCAGATCGTTTTTATTACTTTTTTTGAGATTGTCTCGACCCGATTCAAGTGGAGGTTAGTTAACATTTCATTTGTGGTCCTCGTAGCAGATTCCAAACATAGCATCGTCTCTTAGAAGTGTCCTGTTTTAGGCCCGGTCAAGACAGCCACATGTTCCAGGCAATTCAATCTGCGTGATACTTTGGCACCGCGGGTTGAGCTATTACCGCGCAATTCTTTTACAAGGAGGAAGCTAAGTATGCTACCTGGCTGTGATTTGTGTCACGGCATCAACGGCGCTGACAGTTAGCAAGCTAGCTAATTCAGAGAGCTATTGTGACTGCTAGCAATGTTCTGGCGGGCTAATTAGCGCTTCCATTAAGTTACTAAATCTCGGTTTTAGGTCAAAGAAAACACAGGTAGGATTCTAATCTTTATTGCCTCTCTTTCTTTCTTTAAAATGTCTGGAAGAAAGCAGTTCTAGTATGTTTTGGGAGAAGAGTGTCGGCTAAATGCTTAAAAAGGTTAAAATACAGAAAGCAATTACAGCAATTGAACGCAATTAACTCCGGAGGACAATTCCACGACCCTTTTGTTGAAAAACGGGAGAAAAGCTCCAGCTAATCTCACACTGGCAGGCTTATTGTCTCGCTACCCATCTTTATTCTGGATTTCTTTTTTTTGCCGCTGCTTTAATTCCTCCCTTTATGTCAGAAGCCGGGCCCTCTGTCGGTTCCTCTGGTGGCAGCGCGCGCTGGCTCGGGCAGGCAGCAGGGTGGCTTGTGATGAAAAATTCAGTGCAGAGCCAGACTCGGGAGACGTGGGGAGGGGGAGGGAGGGAGGGAGGGTGATATGAGAGGAAGGTGGGGAACGAGCGAAAGAGGAGGATAAGGTGGGGGTGGTTGAGGTAGAAGAAAAGAAAGGTAACAAACCGAAAGGCGACAAGAGGAGGAAAGGAAGCCAGAGATCCAGACAGACAGGCGGGCGGGGCCATCAAGCAAGCCCAGAGCGGAGCAGGGGGGCCAGGCAGAGGATCAGAGCTGTCTCCCCTCAGCCTGGGTCCTCCTCCATGGAGATAACACTCGGTATGAATCATTTATGAGGGGGGGCTTTTTATTAATAACACACACACCACACACACACACACACACACACACACACACACACACACACACACAACACACACACACACACACACACACACACACACACACACACACACACTGTGCCCTCCTTTTTTCATACACTTTGCCTTGTTTCTCTTCTCCCCGGGGAGCACTCGAGTGAGAGATGCTCGATCGCGGAGGAGCGGAGAAAACAGAATGCGGAGGACAAGTGTCGGTGGGGGTTGAACGTTAAAAGAAATGAATGGAACATGGTTTGCGAGCGACGCGACGAGTCCGTCCACGGGACGCTCTTGACGGTGAAACATGTAAGGTTGTCACACGCCCACACACAAACCCACAGAAGGTAACGCCTCGCCATGGGCTCATCAGAACGCCCACTCCCTCGCCTGTCGGCCCATTTGATTGTCGGAACACGGTGGTGCCAGACCGCGATGAATCAGAGTCCTGGACAAATGCGAACATGCATGGTGTTTGTGAATGCGGAGAAGGCACTGCGCGTCTGTCGGAGGCTGACTGACGGGTTTAGGTCATCGGCACAGCGAGGGATTTCACACACAGCCACATACTGAGCACACTTCACATCTGTTTACCTCTAAGGTCATCGCTAGGCTATAAGACCTCGAGGTTGTCCCTTTGTGTAGCTGCTGTCTCTTCAAGGTACTCCCCTTAGCTCCTGTAGCAAGTTCTCTGATCAGCATTCTGTCCATTAGTCCCAGAAATACTCCTCAAGAATAAAAAAGTCTTCCTTTTTCTGAACCGATTCTATTAAGCCGTGCTAACTGCGAAGGTGAGGGCGGCACATCGTGGCGGTACGGACCCTTGGGGGAGGCTGGGTCCTTCAGGTTGTGCTGAGGGGTATCCTTCATAGCTGCTGCTCACGACGCTCTCCTGCAGTAACTTCCCTTTGGCTTCCTGCTCTCGCCGCCCTCTGTTCCTGCCTCAGGAGCTCCTGGGCCTCCAGAAGGACGCGTGCGTTGACACCACCCCCCCCGGGGGTAGCCGTTCCTGGTTCCCTGGTAGCTCGAGTACCGCGGGTTGTCCTTTGCCGTCTGGAAGACTTCGCCAGGGGGGCAGGCTTTGTCCCACGAGTCCTGGGAGACGGTGCTGGGGTTCTTCCTGGGTTGCCTGGTGTGGGAACAAGAGAGGAACATGTCAGATGTGGTTTGTCTTTTTCGGTGACGCCTTGAACCCCTAACCCTAATGCGGGCCAGTGTGTAGTGAAGACGCTTACATTTGCTTACATTTCATTAAGCCAACACTCATCCAAAGCAAGTAACAATTAATACAATCAACCATAAAGATACCAACTTAGAACATTAGGAAACATGTAGGCATATTATAAAAAAAAAAAAAAAAATGTGTTTTGGGTTTAACGGCCATGGTACAAGTGTGTTTCCAGTCTGTGCCGGGACATGTGTCGCCTTCCTGCTGTCCTTATATCAATGGAGAGCTTGTTCGACCATTCTGAACCCTCTTTGCCACATATTGCCCTTCCGGTCTGGGAGGAAACAATCTCACCACCAACACAAATATTAGTTTAAAGGCCATTACCTCTTGGGATAAGGCTTTGTTTTTGTATTTCTGCGGAAACGTGATTATACTGTCAGCCATATGGTAGCCAAGTATCAACATTTAATATAAGTAAGACGCCATTACAGCCTCACAAAGCACCTTTGGGCAAGTATCAGCCCACGGCAAAAAGATACAGGGATAGCTAACCATGTCAAAGTCCCCTTCCAGCCCATTAGCTCCATTTCGAGACAGACGGAAAACAGCCATGGGATCTGACAGATAGTAACTGCAGGCCCTCCGCAGGTGGATACATGAGGCGACCATCTTGTCCACTTTGGATGGGGTATAGCCTTCGATATATATGACGGCTGACACTTGTCTTAAAGGCGCGGTTGGTTGTTCTGCTTCAGAGGACCTGCCCTGCGCTTTACCAGATGCGTGACATCACCTCTCCATTTTCTGCTTGGCTAGCCTCTTTGTGGCAGCGCTGCCTTTGTGTATTAAGTGTGTCGTCGTTTGTAAGTGTGTGTGAGTCCATACGATATGCATGAGTGTCCCAAGCCCCACAGCTCCACCCATTTATCTCGAGGGCAAAAGTAGAGCAGCGAGAGAAGAAGAAGACACAGAAAAACATCAATAGGCTTTTGACTCGGAGCCACGCATAATTAGCAGGTTTATCAGCCGGCTGTGACGAAATCATGTCATTCCGGTGTTTGGATTTGAGTAGGACGGAGAGAAAGAAAAACCCTTAATGAGAATATAAAAGGCCTTTGTTTTTATTCAACTGAAAATTGAATGCAATTGGAATGGATACGCTTCCCGATCGGCGAGATAGGAGGATATAGCCCAGGTTTATTCTCGCACACGGTCGACTGATTCCAATTTTCAGAGACAGGCGTCCTCGGCATCTGATTTCATTTCATATGTTGACAAAGAGGCCAAAGCCGGTGCGCCTCCCTGCTGAGAGATGCAAAACCAGATCACTCCCCTGTCTGATGCCGTGCCAAGGGGGGAGCGCGTACATGTGTGTTAAATGCGAGAGATGTACACGGCTCTGTATGCTGTACATGCACACTGTGAAGCGTGACGGGCGATACAACGGGGGGGAAAGGTGACGGGGTGAGATTGAGGGGGAAAAGGGAGACTTTGTGAGAAGCAGGGCATATAGACATGTGGTGGTGACACGCATGCATGTGAGAGCGAATGCCACTGCAGCTGTTGAAGTCAACCTCTGGTCGCCATGGTGACATTGCTTTGGCTCTGAGATCAATGGTGCTCGTCGGTGATGCGTCTGAAGGCCCTTCATCCGTCCGTCTTTTGTTTTGAATGGCAGTGGTTTTATACCACTCGGTTCCTTGTTTAGGGAAAGGGTCTCCCCCAGAAGGACACTGACCTTTGTCTAAAATGAAAGCTGTTTTTAAGGAATGTTACATAAATCCCGTCCCATTCACAACCCACTCATGAACAACATATGAATCCCATCAAGCCCCGTGATCCGTATAAACGCCATATTTTACTCCCACGTCTCTGATTTCACTCGATGGTATGCTCTAAGTCAAACAATACTAGTGTTCTGAAGATAGGACAGCGGGGTTATCCAAACAGACAGCCTCTTAATGGAATATTAGCGGCAGAGAGTGAGGGGAACGTGGCCACGGGATGTTGCTTCTGACCGTCGGAGCGAGACTGCAGTTCATAATCTTTCAGCAAAGCTGCCTGCAATATTTATCACGGAAGGATTCACGGCGATAGCAGAGGCTTAGGAGTAAGACGGTGAAGTCAGAGTAGATACAGTTTCTAGTGTTGTATGTATTGTGAGTGCAAGTTGACGATGTGCACAGGACACGTCTGCTTGGTTTGAGGATTTCAAAGAGTAATTACTGACGGCTTAGGGGAACATAATAACTTTGATTAGCATTTCCCCCTGGACAGTTCCTCCCTGAACTGACTAAATAATAAAACATATCTTCTTCTGGACGCTGAGGAAAACAAGCGCGCCTTAAATGTTCAAGTTCATTAGTATTTAGTAATTGATAGATTGGTCCATTTTGGTTCCAGGAAGAAACAAATGGAAAAAGAGAAATCCTCAGCGAGGCGTTCTGGGGCAGCAGACAGGTCCTCTCTGAGTTAGAGCTCTACCTACAGGGTGCACTTTGAGGGTTTTGACTGCAGACCGTTCACATGCAGGACCTTCATGACACAAGGGGACGGGTGATAACCGGAAAAGCACGACATGGGACCTTTAAGTCAAAAATCTCTTTATTTTTCTCTCGTGCAGCACCTCTTTTCACCCTCTGTCTGAAACCAGGCCAAATCCAAGTTACTCTTCCGAACTTGTGTTTTGTTTTTGATATGAACTTTAAGGCTAATGTCGACGTGGGGACCTCTTGATACTGACGTTACTCATACAGTTACACTAGTCAGACGTTTCTTGGCAACTTGATGAAACCGAGTAACTGATCAGCGAACACTAGAGAGGATAGTCTGTTTCATCTCGACATGTTGTGTTAAAGTTCACAGTAAAAGTACTTGTAGAGCCAGGTGTTGTCTATCGTCTTTGAAAGCATGCTTCAAAGGTTCACTCTGGAAGTTAGTTACATAGTTCACATCTAAACATAAACTGACGAAAAAGAATAGACTTTGAGGCATACTCGAAGCCATATGTTCGTTATCCAAAATGTCACACACACACACACACACACACAACACACACACAACACACACACACACCACACACCACACACAACACACACACACACACACACACACACCACACACACACACACACACACACACACACACCACACACACACACACACACACACACTTCCTGGAACAACAGGCAGTCATATCACGCAGATCAAAGGGAATTACATTAAGGGAGAGGAAAGCAATCATGTCAGATCTGTGTGAGAGGGTAACATGATCTGTGTGTGTGTGTGTGTGTGTGTGTGTGTAGGTGTGTGGTTTGAAATTGACCAGCTGTGTCCCTCTTTCTTACTCGTATATAATCTGCTCTCATGACCGTAATAAGCCACAGCGAATGTGACATAATCAGACAGGCGTGCACGGGCGTGAGCGTGCACACAAATCACTGCTTGAGTACATTACGTTAAATCACAGATCGAAAAACGATACACGCACTCACAACCTCCTGGACACATCTTACATTGGACGAGAGCACACACCTCCTAGAGCAGCACATATTGATTGTAAGACGGACAGAAACAAACATGTTGGGAAAATACTGAATGTCCCCTTCCTATATCAGAGTCCCCATGGTAACAGAGGTATCCCAACTGCAGCTGAGTACCTGACAGGATGTGTGATGACCTAGAAGAGCATCAGGACTGTTTGAGGCATAGCTATGTGATTAACATGATGATTCAGCCTCTATGGAGAGAGACATCAAGCATGCTCATTTCTGACGTGGAGCTAATCTGAAGTAAACATTGAATACTGCTTTCTGTTCCTCCATCTTGTGACTGTGTGACTCCCTCTCTTGGATATCAGCATGTGAAGGACACTGCTCAGGAACTAGCTGATGCTCTGTATGTGATGACTCCTTCCATTCTGGAGAGGATCACAGATACGTGGATCCTGAGGATGAAGCTCAAGCCGGGGACGAGGGATTATTAACATTTTAAAGTATTCAGAAAAAGTCAGAATTTTGAGATTTTGAGAGAAAGTCAGAATTTTGAGATTTTGAGAGAAAGTCAGAATTTTGAGATTTTGAGAGAAAGTCAGAATTTTGAGATTTTGAGAGAAAGTCAGAATTTTGAGAGAAA
Source organism: Chaenocephalus aceratus (assembly GCA_023974075.1). Classification (NCBI taxonomy): domain Eukaryota; kingdom Metazoa; phylum Chordata; class Actinopteri; order Perciformes; family Channichthyidae; genus Chaenocephalus; species Chaenocephalus aceratus. The sequence goes on along the minus strand of JAMFTG010000481.1, from coordinate 71,937 downwards.
GTCAGAATTTTGAGATTTACAGAACATTTCGAGAAAAAAAAACTCAGTATTTTGAACATTACACTCTTGTACTGTATATCAGCATGTGAAGGACACTGTTCAGGGACTAGTTGTACCATATGCTCTGTATGTGATGACTACTTCCATTCTTGAGAGGATAATAAATACATGGATCTTGAATATTCAAGCTCAAGCCGGTGACGAGTGAGTATTAACATTTTTTCAGGCAAGTATCCAAAAAGAAAAAAAAAAAAGTCCACATTTGAGAAAAAGGCATCATTTTGAGATTTTTTAGAAGTCATAATTTTTAGAGAAAGTCAGAATCTTTTGAATTTTTGAGAGACAGTCAGAATTTTGAGATTTCAGAAAAAAGCCAACATTTCGAAAAAAACCTCAGTATTTTGAACATTACACTCTTGTACGTGAATCAGCATGTGAAGGACACTGCTCAGGGACTAGTTGTACCATATGCTCTGTATGTGATGACTACTTGACAGGATGTATGATTACCGACAAGACCCGACTGAAGCTCAAGCCCGCGACGAGTGATCTTTTTCTAACAAAACACACGAAGCCCGTCTCACTCCGAGTCCGTCTTTCTTACCGTGGCAGGGAGCTGTACTGCCTCTGCGCCTGGGCGAACGAGTCTCTCTCCTCCTGCCTCTGCCTCTGCATCTGGACCTCCACGGACACCGAGTGGCGCCCCGGCTGGCTGTACCCGCCCTGCCCGTTACTGCTGGCGTTCGTCTGAAAACAGAAAGACAGCAGCTCCGTTAACTCTGATGTCACGTCCTGATCGTCATAGTATCATCTAATTGCTTATTCCACACACTTAATGGAAATTATGTGCAATAAAATCAAAGGAAATGTGCACTGGGTGAACAGATGTGATAGTGCTGGTAATTTAATCTACTTTCCCATTTGATGTACCTTAAGGATACTGACATCTGTAGTACAAAATCTCAACGTTGTTAAAAATAGGTAATTCTTAAAAGGGTTGAAAGCATAATCAAAAAACCTAACTTTGAACGGTTTTCACTGGAACTACTTTCTTCCTAAGAAGTAGTCCCAGAAGAAACTGTTTACAGTAAAGTCTGCGGGGAAGACATGTCTCTTGTGACTCAAGAATACAAATGTTTATCTTTGTCATTTGGCTGAACGGACCCTTTAATCACGGCCTTATTGTGGCTTTAAGAGCAACATCACCATCTGAAGTTATGCAACTATTTCACCATCTTGTAGATAGTCCCATAACACTTGGTTTAATATAAATACATCCAAGTATAAACATTAGTTCTTCGGTCATTTGGGTGAAGACGACTGTTCTCTGGTAAAGCTGTGGGACACGTGGAAGTGTTACACTCCCAGGGTTAAAGAAAGACTGATGACTGTTCAGAGTTACATGAAACTGCTGTTAAGGAGCCAGCTTGTGAGTCAAGCAGATCTATCTATTTGAAGTCCTCCACATGTTTCAGACATTAACTATAAGCTGCACTTCAGAATATAAATAACCTCTAATGACGATTTGATAAGAACAGAATCAATTCACATAATCATTGATCCACATTTAAGAAAGAGCTGCGTTACATTAAAAAACCTCAAGACAATTTCACTTTCATAAAGACAAGATTTAACAATTCAACATTTTCTCTATAATAGCTCTTACTACCGTACTTTTCGGACTATAAAGCGCACCTGCATATAAGCCGCCGCAGCAGCTAAATTGTCCGTCAGTCTTGCTCTCGTTCTGTCTCTCGGTTACACTTTTACTTTGGCGCGCGACCTGTCTCACTCTTTTCCGGCCTCCAGCTTTTCCCGCTTAAAGGTGGCGGGCGCGGACCGGTCATAGAGCCCATAGTGTTAAAGGTGGTTAATTTTACCTGTAAAATCCATAGATTTAGGAGGTTCCCTAGTGGCCGTTAGCTGTACACAAAAATGGGGGAAAAAGTCGCGGCTTATAGTCCGAAAAGTACGGTAATTGTTTGACCGCTCCAGTCATGGTGATTTCCATCCTGCATTGTGCCTCAATTGAAGCAACTTGTGGTTATTTGATCAAATACGTATTGAAGCGTTTAATCAAGATCAGATATGAGACTTTGGAACATGTATTCATTCGGACCAGGAAATGAAAACCGTATAAACAATCGTTTTAAGGAAAAGCTTATCTCTGCCTGCACATAATGCCTTATAGCAGGGGTGTCAAACTCAATTTCATCGCGTGCCACATTTGCATAAAGGTTGCACACAAGGGCCGGTTGTAACTATATAAAATATAATATATATATATAAAATAAAGCATTATATTACATTATTGCCTCTGAATTGGATTATTATCGGATAGGATAATAACTTAGTAATTAACTACGTCTGAAAGCCAGGGCAAATAATTGCAAGTCTCTTCAGTGGGCATGTCACAAAACAAGATGCATTGTGGGACATGTAGTTTATGTGCAACCTGCTTCTGTAAAGTGGCACGTAACCATAATAAACGTATTATAATCTTTGCAAGCTCTTGCGGGGCCACATCGAATGAAGTCGCGGGCCGGATTTGGCCCCCGGGCCTTGAGTTTGACACCCCTGCCTTATAGTCTTGTATCACCTTACTGATTATATTTGGTTTACTGTAAATTGGAATTTCAACATGTATATTTTCTACTTTTTGTATTGCTGTTTTATTTCTATTTTGAGATGTTTACATTTTAGAATTGTTTCTTTTTTCTACTCTTAATTTCTCTTATGTGCAATGCCTTGAATTGGGATCAATAAAGTACATCTTGTCTCATCTTACTGTGAAGTGGAGATTTCTTTCCGATTAACGAATGAATGTCTTGAATGTTGGACTGACGTAGTACGTACGAATTAACTATCGAAAAGGGTCACAGCTTTTAACCGAGTATACACGTCTATAAAATGAACACATGATCCCTCGTTTCAAATTGAAGGGCATGAAAATCACCACAACTGGAGTCAGAGTTTCCGCACAGTAGCCCAATAAAGTAGCAGCCGTCCCCGACACCAGATACCTCACAACATATTCCACTATCCCCCCTCCCGGTCCAAACCACAGACACTTACCAGCAGCCAGTGGGGCAGACACACCCTGCTCGCCTCCTCAGGTCAGTATGAAGGTGAGACAGAGAGACAGACACACAGACAGGCAGGGCTCATGCTGGAGACTCATAGCAGGGGGAGTGACGAGATGAGGTGGATATTAGTGGATGTTAATGAAGGAGACAACAACCTGTGAACAATGTGACAACCCTCCCCAACACAGCAATATAAAACACTTCCTGTACAGGCTGAATGGAAAACACCATATATTATTATTTTTGTACATGTTTTTGATTTAAGAGAATTATATACAATGGAATATCATAAACAGCCATTTTGGGTAAAGCATCTTGCCCAAGGACACTTCTACTGTATATGTTAATAGCAGGGGGGCTGGGCATTGAACCGTTGATCCTCTGATTGGTAGATGAATATTTACCGCCTGCGCAACAGTTGCAGGCGTTAAAATGTACATGTGTAAGTATCTGCAACCTTGTATTGATGTGAATGATTGTGTTTTGACTGTATGTCCCATTCATCAAAACAGACAACACACAGACGCTTGTGTTCGTATTTCTACACTGAGGATTTATGAAAAGCATTCCCTTGCCCCGAGGGTTTCACTATCTAGTTTGTACAACGTTTGCACAGCCATGTTTAAAAGCTACATTGTTTAACACATGTTCCTAATAACCACACGTATCGCCTGTTATTGGCCTCACTGTGGCGCATCCAATATTTTACACCATCTCTTATCTCCGCGATCTCTGCTCAGATATTGGATACACTTTCATTACTCCTTAAAAGGTACTCACAGTGAAGCAGTTGGATTGACATATGGATAGAAATGGAAAGTAGTCGAAAAACCTTTGATAGCAGTTTAAATCTCGCATCCTGCATCACACGTCGATATTGCAAACTGCCGCGATTTATAGAAGGTCTGTTTTACAAAACGTTGGACGCTATCCAATGCCAACAGATTGGGAAGTTGAAAAGACATTGGAAACGCTTTCTGACGCTGTTTTAAACGGATTGATGACGGCCCGTCCACACAGCGGCGTGCGTTGAAGCTTCCAACGCGTCTGCCCATTCACTTTGGATGGGGTGACGTCACTTTTAGCCGAACTGCATTGTGGGAAGCGACGTGGAGCGTTGCTGGCGTGGCTCGCTTCAAAAGTTGAGCAATGTTCAACTTTTGACGCCTCGGCAGAAGCAATCGAATCATATGCCAGTACAAGCTCTAGCCAATCAAAGCGCTGCTTGTGTGTCAGGGGCGGGAGATTCATGTGATTGGTTGTTGGGCGAGTTTCAGACACGCCCCCCGGCAAGCGTCAACGCACGCCGCTGTGTGGACGGGCCGGAACACTTTGTTTGAAGCATATTCACCGTCCATACTTACATTTTTATAATTGTATCAACCTGCCTTACCAAAGCCCTTAGACCAGGGGTATCTCGGGCCACATTAGCATCATGGTTGCACTCAAAGGGGCAGTTTTGTATATAAGACTATATTAAAATACATATATAAAGATGTAATATATATCAAATAATATTGGATTATTATCGGATAGGGTAATAACTTCATAATTACTTTATAATCACTACGTCTGAAAGCAGAAGTCTAGGGCAAATAATTGCAAGTCTCTTCAGTGAGAATGTCACAAAATGATTTCAAAAGAAAAGCCAAATTCTGGAAAAAAAAAGTCCCAAAAAAAGGTGACATTTTGAAGAAAAAGAAAAAGAAGAAAAAAAAAAAAAAAAAAAAAAAAAAAGTAAAATTGTGAAAGGAAAAAGGCAATTCTGAGAAAAAAATGAATATGTTGATGAAAAAGAGTCGAATTCTGAGTAAAAATGTAGATGCATTGTGGGACATGTAGTTTATGGGCACGTGCTTCTGTAAATCGGCATGTATAATAAACATAATCTTTCAGAGCTCTTGTGGGGCCACATAAAATGAAGTCACGGGCCTGATTTGGCCCCCGGGCCTCGAGTTTGACACCCCTGCCTTATAATAAGGAAGTCAAAACGTTAAATAAGAGTCCTATTGGATGGACAGATGTATAAAAAGAGAACACACACCTTCGATACACACTAATATCTCTCCCAGTAGCCACCTCAGGGTCCAGCACACTTTACCACAACTCCTTCCGCTCCTCCAATGTTCATTAGCGGTGTGGGTGCAATAATTGTGCGGATCAGTTGTAGCACAAAGCCAATCTAATTACTTTATGGCTGTGCACCGTATTGAGGACCTGGTGGGAGCGCTGTGCACGTCTGTGGGAAGGCCATAAAACGATTAAGAGTGCTAAAGAGACATTCCCCTTTTAACCAAATGAAGCCGGGGCAATCATCTCTGGGGTTGATTGGCACTGCCTGGCTGCTCCGGGGACAATAAGGACAGGCTGGCAGACGACCAATAGGGAGGGGCGAGCCCGTGGGTAAATTACTGCCCCAATATCTTTTCACAAGTGTTGAATATTCCTCGGAAAACGGGCTCTTCTGCCAGAACACGATGACTGCAGAGGAGAGAATGCCCTTAAGGAATACAGATAATAGCAGCATTAAAATGTTGCAGTAAAATACAAGAGGCAATATTATGCCCTTTCTAAAGCCCCGACATCAAGTGGATGAACTCCTCTACTCCCATAGTGGTATAAATGAGTGCAATAAAGCTGGGGCGCTGCAGCCGGAGAGCGTCCATCAGTCATCCTGATGGAATTAGACCGAGCTACCCACAATCCTCCACTGCTACCGAAACTATGGAGGGAAAGGCAGAAGACGGCTTCCTTTGAGAAAGTATAGATATTTCCGATGAATGTTTAATGGGTAATTGTGTTGGTTAAAACACAGCTTGAAAATAGGGCTGCGACTCTTTACTCATGAGGAAATTGTTAAAATGAACTGCTGATTCATTCATCTTTGGGAAAATCCACAAATATTAAAGGTTTTTTGGGGGTTTTCGCTTCCCTGTAGTGGGTTATATACTGGAGGTTGTTGTGCATGTCATTGGGCTGCAAAGTTCACACAGTGATAATGACATCACTATGTAACACGTGCTTCTATTGGCTAGCACTCCAATACATTGTGGGTGATAGGCTAAGGGGCGGGACATCTCTAAGTGGTTGACCAATCACAACAGAGCCGGCCAGCTAACCAATCAGAGCAGACTGGGCTCTGGTTTCAGACAGAGGGTGAAAAGGGTGCTGCAGCAGGAGAGGACTCTTTAAGTAGAGACGCTACATACTGATATACACCTGAACATCAGCGGGAGAGGACTCTTTAAAGTAGAGACACTACATACTGATATACACCTGAACATCAGCAGGAGGACTCTTTAAAGTAGAGACACTACATACTGATATACACCTGAACATCAGCAGGAGAGGACTCTTTAAAGTAGAGACACTACATACTGATATACACCTGAACATCAGCAGGAGAGGACTCTTTAAAGTAGAGACACTACATACTGATATACACCTGAACATCAGCAGGAGAGGACTCTTTAAAGTAGAGACACTACATACTGATATACACCTGACATCAGCAGGAGAGGACTCTTTAAAGTAGAGACACTACATACTGATATACACCTGAACATCAGCAGGAGAGGACTCTTTAAAGTAGAGACACTACATACTGATATACACCTGAACATCAGCAGGAGAGGACTCTTTAAAAGTAGAGACACTACATACTGATATACACCTGAACATCAGCAGGAGAGGACTCTTTAAAGTAGAGACACTACATACTGATATACACCTGAACATCAGCAGGAGGACTCTTTAAAGTAGAGACACTACATACTGATATACACCTGAACATCAGCAGGAGAGGACTCTTTAAAGTAGAGACACTACATACTGATATACACCTGAACATCAGCAGGAGAGGACTCTTTAAAGTAGAGACACCACATACTGATATACACCTGAACATCAGCAGGAGAGGACTCTTTAAGCAGAGACACTACATACTGATATACACCTGAACATCAGCAGGAGAGGACTCTTTAAAGTAGAGACACCACATACTGATATACACCTGAACATCAGCAGGAGAGGACTCTTTAAAGTAGAGACACCACATACTGATATACACCTGAAAATGTGGAGAATATGTCCCCTTTAACATCTGAGAATCTCGATCCATGCTGATTTGTGGCTTGAAAATCCACAATGATAATCAAAAACAATGTCCATTACATGATTTTTAATTAAACTAAATTACTATTTGTAAAATTGTTACAGCTCTAAAATACATACAGACTATCTAATGTATTTGACAGTGAAAGCAGCCTGCCGTCCCCCATAAGCAGCGCTCCTGGCAATGACTGTAAGTGGGGCAGTTGTAGGTGAATAATGAAAAGGACACGGGCTCCTTGAGGTTCGCAGCACATCCACAGAGATGAAGCAACAGCATGTAATAAATGCACGGGGAAGGTAATTGAATTTCAAAGACATTCTGCTGTTTTCCATATGGCCCACCAGTATGGCCGGGGGGCACGAGTCTAAAACGTGCAATTACCATAGAGAGCCTGACTGCGAGCTGCACTCTAAAGCAAAAGGGGCTTTAGAGAGACTTCCAGAAGGTTCCTCACATGCAAACCAGCGTGAGGGCACAGAGGAATCATGGAGACCTTTTATAGGAGTCGAACACTGACATATCATCAAGTAATCTATAGGATTAATATCAGGGGAGTAAATACACAAACATGTATTGGATATCGAGACAGTTGTGTACGTACTCTGGTAGAAAACATCAACACGTTAAGATGAAATGCTTGGTCTAATTTGCAGACTTGTTTGCTTATTATTTGAATGGAAAGCTTTCAGGGTGCGTTCACACCTGCCTTGTATAGTCCGGTTGAATCGAACCCTGGTGCGTTTAGCCGCTTGGGCGGTTCATTTGGGTCGGTGTGAACGCAGTCCGAGACCTCTTAAGTGAACTAAACAACCGGACTCTGGTCCGCTAAATAAGGTGGTCTCGGAGCGCTTGCTTGCGAACTCTGGAGCGGTTCATCGCTGGTGTGAACGCAGTCCGCACCAAAACATAGGAAGCGTAGTATTTACGTGTCACAAGAACGCGGATATCTTCACAAATCTTTAGCGAAAGAGTCTTTCAAGACATCCGCGGTTGTTTAGTTAAAGAGTGAAGCAGAATTAAGTGTTGGACAGTGTCGTGTAAGTAAAACATTCTCCGTCAGCTACTAAAAGTAAGAACACCTGTCGTCGGTGAAACACCCCTCTGCAGAACGTCTCTCATGGATAAGCAGGAAAAGAACACCGACAGGCTGATCAGGAGGCCGACGTGAGCGGAGGGATCTAGATCGGCATGAAGGTGTTCTTTTCCCCATAATGACCGCGCTGCTGCACATTATGCCGCTTATTACATGGCCACATTCTCAACAAAGGTAACGACATGACTCCCAATATTAATTGAAATGCTTTTGTGGATTTAGAAAAATTATTTTATTGATTTAAAAAAATAGTTGTATTTAAATGTACATGCATCCGCTAAGAAAAATAGTCCGTTGTTACTGTTTGAAACTAACGTAGCAACGGCAGGAACTGCTTCGATAAGCGTTTTTGAGGAGCTTTTTGATTACAGATTTGAAAAAATCGTTGTCTTGCTTTAAAAGTAAGCACGACTCATGATGTCAAACCTTGGGGAAGTGTCTAGATATCCCTGCCCTAATGCCAAAGTAACTGGCAACTGGATATGTGTCGCCGTCTGATGTCTATGTCTGGACCGCTGCGTAAAAAGGAGGGTTTTCTGCCCGTTACTTCTTCCGCTGTTTTTCTTGTCGCTCTTGTCTTGTCAGTTAGTTTCAGCCAAACTGTAACAGTTCAATCGAACGGACTTCTTTGTGCAGATGTGAGCGTCCTTACAACGGTCAATAAATCCTTGACAGCGGTCTGTCTGTTCTGGATTAAAAACGTGTCACGTGTTTTGAATTGACCAATCAGAATCGAGTATTCAACAAAGCCATGTAATAATGTTTTTTTAACGGACGTTGTTTGATTATATAATCATGTCTGTTGATCTCCAGACTAACAGCCGCATGAGAATATAACCTGCCGAAAGTGCCGAGGCTCCATGGCGGAGGCTCCGCTAGAATTGCCGGGATTTGCGTTTGTACCCCCTTCATGTCTGACCAATGGTTGAACAGCATTTCCGTGCACATGACTTGTGTTTAAAGTTTATAGTCCCTTTGAGTTTTGCCAGTGTGAACGCAAACCGAACCTTCTGAAAAATGAAACAATGTAACAAACTGTGGTCTGGTGCGCACCAGAGAGCGGACTATTAGGTGTGAACACACCCTTAATCTAAATCATATTGTTGTTGGAAAACATTTGACATATTAAACGATTTGGTTTGTGGAAACAAGATTATAATCCTAAAACAAATAAATACATATATCAGGGTGTATGCAGGAATACTGAAGTCAGACCTTTTTTAAGACCCTTTCCATACATTTTAAGACCTCATCGCCGGTTACCATGGCGACACACTTCACGTCACATTGACTATATACAGTATCGATTGTCCTTCCTCCTTATCTTCCAACCATTTGGACGCAGACTTGCATTTCCCATAACGATGTTGCTTAGCAACCGGCGTAAACGACCTTCGCGCTATCAAGCAGTGAGCGTGCGACGTCCTGTTCAGATGACGTCAAACCCAACGGGATGCCATAAATAAACTCCACAGAATCACACTACACACCTACCGCCGTCGCCATGACTACATTCAGGCAGACTGTAGAACACAACCTCTTTGGACCATTTAGATACTTATTGAAAACAAGCGACAAAATGGAATACCTTGGAAAATGCCCTTTAATACTTTTTAATACTTTTTAATAGCCTTAATTTTCGCTAAATTGATTTATCAACTTGTAATACTTTTAAGACCCCTGATATATGTTCTATGTGCAATAATGGAACATTTATAAAATATAGTCAATATCTCGTTAAAAATAATACGAAAAAGTGCGTATTTCTCACTTCCCCTTTTCCAACGAGGCACACCAGATAAAACAAGAGCAGTGAAAATAATGTCTCAAACCAATAACCGAGCGAAAGTGTGTGAATGTAACATAATGTCGAACTAGAATGCGTGCAGAGGACGCTGAACAACTGCTTTCAGGGATTTCCACACATTCGATAATGAGCCCTGACATGTGTGGAAGCTCGTTGGTCTCCAGTGGGACTCCCTAACTCTCAGAGTGGGTTTCTTAGCACCGAGCGTTCATGGGAAAAAGCGACATCGATGTAAACAAACATAATGCTGCAGTGTTGTTGAGTTCTCTAATTGAGGACACGCTTGGTTGATGAGAGACAAAAGCAAGAGGACGACCTGCGCTCTTCTTTCCACACTATCTGTACACAATGCCGGCTGGAATGTGTGTGTGGAGCCCATTAAAACGCACCACTCTGGTTTCATACAATGCAAAACAAAAATATACATTTTTATTGGATTCGTCACCTTTAAAAGAAAGGCCAGAGCACAGATGATTTGATTCGTGAGCTCTCACTTTATCATTTAGGATCAAGTTCTCCCATTGCACACCAAAGCTACAGTGGGGGCCATTTTGTGTGGATACAGAGATATACAAAAACACAAGGGTGATCAAAGGACCTTGTATGGAGAAAAAAAAACACAAGGACAATTCATAAGAGACGACAAACATGCCGTCTAGTTTTGGACAACACACATTTCTGCCTGTCGTCACCAGAGTGTGTGAGTCATAGCAATATGTATTGTGACATGTGTTTGTGTGTGAAATCAACAAAAATATGTGTTGTCCCAAACTAGACGAAGACAGGTGGTGAAATGACTCATAATTATGTGTAAAACAATAATATAATACAAAATTACACAGAGACGCTACCAGTTGGAAAAATGTCATAAAACTGTCTTTAAGGTTTAAAAATTGATCGTTCATCATCATTTGTTATTCGAAAAAATGCTGTAAAACCAAGTACACTTGAGCTGGGTGCAAGGAAGCAGGGAGAGAACAAATAATACTGAAAAGCGATGTCATCACCCCCAAAAAACGTCGAAGGCATTCAGGTTTTGTTCGCTTGTAATTCCCCCCCCGTTGCTTCAGAATGCACTAATTATGCCTCTTCTTAGGCCGTGAGTTAAATAGTAAAATGTACCTAAATGTGTAAAAAGGCACAGTTTAAAACAAAGGGTTTACACATGAGACGACACACCCCACAGGAGGCCATGAGTTGCTGTGTGGATGACGGACAGACAGAAACAACGACGACGGATGAGTAGAGGTGGGGGTGACGGGGGTTAGTGAGGTGTGCAAACTCCTGCATGCAGGGGGTGTTAGCATTAGCACAATTAGCCATGAAGGCCGATGGAGGTTAACCCTATAGCGGGGATAGGGTGATTTCATCAGTCTTGTTCATGGCTGGAAGTAGTAGCGTTGTTAGTGACGTTTAGCACCATACTCCAGAAGTGTTTGGTTGGAGGCATTGGAGGTAACACGTGCAGAGTCTTGGTCTGGAAGAGGTGGTGTTTCTTGACTTTTACAGTCCAGCCATTTTCCTGGGCTGGGATTGGACGTGGTCTTTTTTCAGACACTCACCCAGGGCTGCTCGAAGCTGTAGGTCCTCCTGCGGTCGTCCGGGTCGTCGGGCACAGTCTGCGCCTGCTGGAACTCCTGCCGCAGCCGCTGTATCCGGTCGTGGTTGCTGGGGGCTAGCCGGCTACTGGGAAAAGAGAAAGGGGGGGGGGGTTTAGGATTGATTAGCGTGAGAGGGCTCCATTGTGAACAAGTGACCTGGTTCCATCAGCGGACATGGCAAACAGCAGGTGTGGCCAAACTACGGCCCGGGGGCCAAATGCGGCCCGTGGCCCATTTTTAAACGGCCCTCAGCTAATTCGAAAAGTATGATGAAATATGGCCCACAAAAATAAACTTATATTACAAAGTATTCATGTTTTAAAAGGCAAATAAAATTCAGTCGATTCAAGTTGGAAACATTTTCAAACAAATCTTAGTTGATAAAAAAAAAAAGCTCAATGACTTAATTACATAACAAGCTTGAACTATAACCTTCATATTTCCTCCTTTTATAGCATTAATTTGATAATAACAGCACCTTTCCTGTAAATATAATGTATAATGTCCTTTATTGTTTATGTTTCATGTGGAACCTATATGCTGCAGGTCTCCCTTGAAAAAGAGATCTATGATCTCAAGGGACCAATCTGAATAAATAAAGGTTTGAAATGAAATGAAAACCTACTGACTCAGAAAAACAGTTGTGAATTATTTACTGAAATATAATTTATTCGAAGGTTGTGGTTTTGTTTTGACAAACATAACAACGGAGTGTAATGAGATTTAAACATTTGCATATATTATCTTAATTAGATTTCTCTGTACTAGTGAGTGAGTATTTGTTTATTTCTTATTCTCTATACTTCACTGGAATTGAGTTACTGTTATTTTTGCATATATACGTTCTTAATCAAATGAGAAAAAATAAATTTGTTTACCTATTTGTGTATTTAATTTACACAGGATTACAAAAATAGGTTTGTGCTATTAAATATAGTACTTATTTATTCAAATACCAAGAAAAACTTCCTATACTGTTATCAGGATATCAAAACGAGATAAATACCATATTTGCAAGTCCTATTTAACATACGCAACACGTTTGGTTTTCTTTAATGTATCCCAAAACGATTTTAAGTGTTCCAGTGGTAAACAAACGGTCTGGACTGAACCACACTTTAGACATTACACGTTGTAATAATTAACAACCATCAGGCTCAGTATAGGCTGAGTTTTTCTCTCACACGGAAGTTTCAGTTTGTCCATAAATAGAGAGGAATGTGGGACAAGCATATACAAGGTGAAGACAGTTTGGTGTTGGATGTCTACGGCCTGAAGAGGAAAGTAATTAACACGTTTCCCTCTCAAACAGTGTGTGTGAATAAAAGTGTCAAGGTTGTGAGTCGAGGACCAGCGGGGGGGAACGGTGACTCTGAGCTCCACTTTTCAACTTTCCAACTCTGCCAGGAAATTCCTCGAGACTTTCTGATCTCTAAAACTCAAAAAGGTCAAACTTTCAACAGTTTCCAGTCCCACAGATCCCTCTAGTTTGGGTTTGCTTACAAAGGAAAACGTTAGGGTCAGCATGAACATTCTGAACTGAATTTGTTGAAGGGTACGATTGAAATGCAGAAATGAAAATCAGTTAAAGAATAGATAAATAAACCCTAACCGTACTACCTTAGAGACCAAATCATTTAGATAGATAGATGGATAGATGGATAGATGGATAGATAGAGAGAGAGATAGATGGATAGATGGATAGATAGATGGATGGATGGATAGATGGACAGATAGACGGATATATGGATGGATGGATAGATGGATAGATGGATTGGATAGATGGATGGATAGATGGATGGATAGATAGATAGATGGATGGATAGATAGATAGATGGATGGATGGATGATAGATGGAGAGATGGATAGATAGATGGATATATGGATAGATAGATAGATGGATGGATAGATAGAGAGATAGATGGATAGATGGATAGATAGATAGATGGATAGATGGATGGATAGATGGACAGATAGACGGATAGATGGATGGATAGATAGATGGATAGATGGATGATAGATGGATAGATAGATGGATATATGGATAGATAGATGGATGGATGGATAGATGGATGGATGGATAGATAGAGAGATAGATGGATAGATGGATAGGGATGGATGGATAGATAGAGAGATAGATGGATAGATAGATGGATAGATGGATGGATAGATGGACAGATAGACGGATAGATGGATGGATAGATAGATGGATAGATAGATGGATAGATGGATGGATGGATAGATAGATGGATAGATAGATGGATAGATAGATGGATGGATAGATGGACAGATAGACGGATAGATGGATGGATAGATAGATAGATGGATAGATAGATAGATGGATGGATGGATAGATGGATAGATGGATAGATAGCTGGATATATGGATAGATAGATAGATGGATGGATAGATGGATGGATAGATGGATGGATAGATGGATAGATGGATAGATGGATAGATGGATAGATAGATAGATAGATGGATGGATAGATGGATGGATAGATGGATGGATAGCTGGATAGATGGATAGATGGATAGATAGATAGATGGATAATAGATAGATGGATAGATAGATGGATGATAGATGGACGGATAGATGGACGGATAGCTAGATGGATCGATGGATGGATAGATGGATGGATAGATAGATGGATAGATAGATGGATAGATGGATGGATAGATAGATGGATAGATAGATAGATGGATGGATAGATAGATGGATGGATAGATAGATGGATAGATGGATGGATAGATGGATGGATGGATAGATGGATAGATTGATAGATATATGGATGGATGGATAGATAGATGGATAGATGGATAGATGGATGGATGGATAGATAGATGGATATATAGATGGATGGATAGATAGATGGATGGATAGATGGATTGATAGATAGATAGATGGATGGATGGATGGATGGATGGATGATGGATAGATGGATAGATAGATGGATGGATGGATAGATAGATGGATAGATGGATAGATCGATGGATGGATGGATAGATGGATAGATTGATAGATGGATGGATGGATAGGTGGATGGATGGATAGATGGATAGATAGATAGATAGATAGATAGATAGATGGATTGATGGATATAGATAGATGGATAGATGGATGGATGGATAGCTGGATGGATGGATAGATGGATAGATGATAGATAGATGGATATGGATAGATGATAGATAGATGGATAGATGGATAGATGGATAGATGGATGGATAGATGGATAGATGGATAGATAGATGGATAGATGGATGGATGGATAGATGGATGGATGGATAGTGGATGGATGGATGGATGGATGGATAGATGATAGATGGATAGATGGATAGATGGATGGCTAGATGGATGGATGGA
Source organism: Chaenocephalus aceratus (assembly GCA_023974075.1). NCBI lineage: Eukaryota > Metazoa > Chordata > Actinopteri > Perciformes > Channichthyidae > Chaenocephalus > Chaenocephalus aceratus. The sequence goes on along the minus strand of JAMFTG010000481.1, from coordinate 56,872 downwards.
TGGATAGATGGATAGATGGGTGGATGGATGGATAGATAGATGGATGGATAGATAGATGGATGGATGATAGATAGTAGATGGATGGGTACTTTATTGATCCCAATTGGGACATTTGTGAGTTGCAGCAGCATAAAAACACAAGGCAATGTACATAAGACAAACTAATACACATAAATAAACAGTCCAATATATTCCAGCAAATATAAATATAAATAAAATAGCATTTAAAAGTAAACAAACCAAAGATATATATATATATTATATATACATGTGGAAAATATATATGTGGAAATACAAATCTCCAGCAACAAATATAATGAATTTATATTTATAAGAAAACTATGACTCAATCTAGGCCGAAAAGTACTGCATTAACAACTTCGAATAATTGCATCCACCACAAAACAACCAGATAGTCTGGGTGTATAATGCTATAACCTCAAACACAGCAGAAGCACCAGTTTAGCCAGCTATCAACTCCAGACGCACACAAGCCAGAGCCAGTCAGCCTTTCCAACGGGCAGGAACCTGTCACATGTGATCCCGCTAATCTCCGTGAAATGTAACACAGCCGCTTGGCCTCTTTAGCACACAGCTGACCTGATGGGAGGTACATGTGTGACCCTCTGGCTATGGGTCAAGGCAGCTCCAACAGAAAGACTCACATCTGATCCTAAGTAAACAGATGTGTGTACCATCAGGAGGAAACAAATAGATAAGAATCGAGCGAATGTTACACTGTGATATCACTACAGTATGTCCGGTAAGTAAACAAAGGAGTCCAATGGAGGCATTTCAGGCAGTGTGTGGAAGAGAAACTCACGTCGAGGGAACACGTGGATTTTAGCAGAATCATTTACATGCACACCAACCTACATCGCACGCTACAGGAAGGAGAACACCCCTCGAAGAAAGAATGATAGGGCTCACAGTAGTCTAGTGGGTAGAAGGGGGTATCATGCACCCCCCTGAAATATACTTTTAATCAGCTTTTCTAGATTGAAAAAATTGTGTAGAAAACGATTAGCTATGTTAAAAAGTAGAAATTTTTTCCCACGTATATTTTTTCCCCAAATTAGTGTTTATTTACCCTAAAAATCGAGTTTCACTCTTTTTACACCTTTCACTATATCTCAGCCATTATTGCAGATAACTGAACAAATAAGGTATCCAGATCCATGTTTTGAGGGTCAAGGAACACAATAAAACTATTCTTAAAGTGATCACATCTGTCTGTGGCATGCTATTATGCTAATTAGTGCCGCCATTACAATAAAATAGCATTTTAGTCTTGTACCAAGAACGATGTATTTTGCACCGACACAGAAATATTCTTATAATCAGTGTTTCCTAAGTGGAAAAAGTATGTAGAAAATGATGAGCTATGTTAAAATGTTGTCTGGATGTCCCACATGTATTTTTTAAGCAAATTTGTGTCACCATTACCAAAAACTGAATTTTCACACTTTTCACTATCTCAGGCAATATTGCAGATACATGAACAAATAATGTGTCTAATGTAAAGTAATTCACAGCCGCTTCCCTCTTCTCTCTGTGAGGAGCAGCAGGTTCAGCTTTCTGAACAAAGTAACACAAAACTAAAATGGCATTCATTTGTTTAAACATGTCATGTAGTAATAGATTTACAGAATTCATGTCCAATATTTGTCAAATAAAAGATGTCTCCTAAAGTCCGTCATCATTAAAGCAACCTATAGACCCATCCTATAAACTCCAATCGTACCCAAGAGTCCGGAGATAAGATAAGACTTTATTCATCCCGAAGGAAATTGTTGTGCCGGAGTAACACAATACAATAAACACAGCAGCAGAACTGTACACTAAAAGTGCAGCAAAAAGAGCAATTAAACATCCACAGACAACATGGAACGTAGAAACGTAGATGGTCACACAATCAATGCAATTATTATTAGCAGTAGTTAGTAGTTGCAACAATTAAAACGTAGTGGCAGTTACGTAATTGCACGAAGGGAAGAGAAACTCAAATAAAGGGGTCGTTCTACTAAACACTGTAAATCAATCAAAAAGGCAACAAAGCTCTCTTGCATCCACACGGCCAGAGACCGTGGAGAACAGGGGGCTGAGATTCAGTTTGGGATGAGCTTCATCCTCTGGGCGGACTCACTCAATATCTGGCACCGCCGAATGGGGCTGAAAGGTCAGTGTGTGGCTCTGTGGAGTGGAGTGTGTGTGGGACTCAATAACAGCACTGTGGCTTTGCTGACTGCGCTGCCAGCAAAGCTGTTGACGCTGAGATGCTCCCAGCCATTCATGGCCGGGGCGTGCCTCGTGAAAAGACGTCTGTCTCGGCCTTAAGCCCGGGGAAGGAGGGAGCTTTGAGGAGATGTGATGTCTGCACTGTGGGCAGACTTTGACTTCATAGAGACTTTGCTACACTGTGTACTGGAGACACATGGGGAAACAAAGGATTCGAGGCTTTTATTGTCATTCGTACACAGCTACAGTGTAGTCATGACAATGAAAGTCTTAGCGGACAGGCTCCTCCAACAGTGCAACACGATACAACAGATAATAGTGCAAATAGAATATAGTGGAAATAGTGCAGAATACTCTACAAGTAATTGGAATATTGATGAGTGTTATGGATGTTCTTTCAAAAGTGGTTTGGATTGGTGAAATCAAAGGGACATTTTAAATTATCATTATTTGGAAATCGACAACATTGAACCAGGAAGTCGGTTTGGAGAAAAAGAAGAAAAGTCGTACCAATCGACACTTCTTGTTGTCTTCCTAATTAAAGTGGCTAATCTGAAGGGCTTGGTTCAAATCGGTGATCATTCATTTGACCGCTTCTGGTACTTTTTTGTTGTCCAGATCCAAGATGCAAGCACTGGGTCGAACAATGCTACTATTTCAGATATGATTGGGGGCCAGAAGTACGAAGTCAAGACCTAAGGTGGTGATCAGGAATTATCCTTGGAAAGGATGGTGTTTGTTTTTTAAGACTTCAGAAGTCTGCTCTGCCAAGACTTGGATCTAAAAACGACAACGCCAACATATGTTCTGAACACGCTTGGGAAAACACACAGATTTAAAAGAAACAAAGATGTGGGAGCAGGATTGAAGACATGGGACTTGCTTCATTTGGCAGAGAAGCTCAAGTTGTTCAAATTGGTCCCAAACTAATAGGATTTATCAGATCCGTGCTGTCACTTCAAATCCCCTTTGACATTGACGTCGACTCCACGGATCCCAATCAAAGCATGACAACCAAAAGAGGGGAGGCCTCTAAGGGGAAATGCACAGTAAGTGACAGAAACAGCTGAAAGACAGGGTCCTAATCCTGTGGATTATAAAACAATGGCCTCATTCACACAGGCCTCTCTTCCCATGCCGATATGAGCATCCTGCGGACCTACCAACGACTATACAACCGCCGTAAATTTAAGAACTGTCCACTCGTTTAGACGATTTGGTGACTTATAGTGGATCTACGTACCCTTGAAACTAATGCAGAGCTAAGGGTGTCTGCACGGTTTTGGACGGTGAAAAAGAAAACAGCTGGATTGGGAGCCCAGTAGCCACCAGCTGGCCGACACAGAGGATCTGAACATGAAGTGCCGGGGCCTACGTGGTGGAGAGATTCAAGTGGGTCTGTTTTGTGACGAGGGCACTCTTGGCAAGTGGTTACAAGTGGGATGACCTTGAGAACACAAGGGGAGCATTGTAGGTTCACACTTCAAAGTTGTACTTGAAAGCATCGCCCCAAGCGTTCGGCTCACATACCGCAGTCTGCGAGGGACTATTCAAAAAGAAATTTTCTTAAATCGTATCCAAGTCTATTCCATGGCAAAGCTAGAGGGCATATTTTGCCATTATGCAAATGAACAGCATTCACGTATTGTACTCCGAGATACCCTATCTATTTTATTTGCCAATAATCCTTATTTCATAATAATCAGCTTTTTAATTAAAAGCCACCGTCTTAATTAAACATTTAATTAAGCATGGGTAGTCATGGGATTCCCATCTGGAATGTGACTGTTGTACTGACTAGCTCCGACGCCTGTTAAATAAACATTTACTGATGTACCGATACGCACAGTGAGAAAACAGCGCATGTCGTAAATACGTTTTCCATGAGCGCAGCAGCTTTGGCGGTTAGCTTCTGCGTCTTATCAGATGGGGAACTAGGCCCGACACTGTGACAAAGAGAGAGCTGCTCGTGGAGCCTTTCTCTGCTGTGAAAAATGCACTGAGATGCTGGAGATGATAATCCAGCTCTATTGATCGAAGGCTCACAGGCAGCGAGGAGGGAGACTAATGCGCCGGCTAACTGGTGCTAGCGGCTAGCGCTCCGTCTGCGAGCTGATGAATGGGCGAGTTATCTAAGGCAGAAACCACAAATATCGGTCTTCTTTCTCAAGCAACACACAATAAGCACAGACAGACGGTCCTTCTCATTACTAACACATACTCAAATATAATACTATTACCCGTAGCAACTAGAAAGCATATTGATAAGGAGGAAGGTTGTTTAATTAGTTTCGTTTCATTAAAGATGGAATCTATAATATGTTTTAACACACACATGGGACACTCGCGCTTTTATTGGCTAGCGCTCCAACATGCGTGATAGGCTAAGGGGCGGGACATCTCTAGGCGGTTGACCAATCACAACAGAGCCGGCCAGCTAACCAATCAGAGCAGACTGGGCTCTGGTTTCAGACAGAGGGTGAAAAGAGGTGCTGCAGCAAAATAAAGAGCTTTTGAACATTAAAGCGTGGAGACATGTCCCAGTAGAGACACTACATACTGATATACACCTGGACATCAGCAGGAGAGGACTCTTCAAAGTAGAGACACTACATACTGATATACACCTGAACATCAGCAGGAGAGGACTTTTTAAAGTAGATACACTACATACTGATATACACCTGAACATCAGCAGGAGAGGACTCTTTAAAGTAGAGACACTACATACTGATATACACCTGAACATCAGCAGGAGAGGACTCTTTAAAGTAGAGACACTACATACTGATATACACCTGAACATCAGCAGGAGAGGACTCTTTAAAGTAGAGACACTACATACTGATATACACCTGAACATCAGCAGGAGAGGACTCTTTAAAGTAGATACATACTGATATACACCTTAATATTTGCATAATAGGGCCCTTTAACTAAAAGTCTGACATATCTGCTGACTTCAGTTGGTGTTTCGGAACAGACTTTTCTTCGTGGCAGATTGTATTTGTGTAGCTTCAGAGAGAACACAATGTTCATTGTTCAAAAAGTAATGTTTTGTATAATAAGTGTTCTTTCACCACTGTATAATTGGAGTCTCATAAGTCGATGTGGGCAGACAGAGTAAACGTAACAATTAAGACAAAAAACAAAACACTAGAAGCTCAAAGCAACTGGATTACACGTAGTATCCAGATCCGTCACTTCACACACTCCATGACATCGACGGGTGAATCACGGAGAAAGAAAGAAGCATGCTCTGGGGTTTTTGGACACTAAAAGGTTAACGGGATTAGCTCAGATGCTTGACCACTCACAGCCTCACTGGTGTCTGTTGAGAGCTTAGCGGGGCCACAGCGCCTGGGGCCAGTTAGGCTCTCATGAACCCGACCTGGCTTCTCCTCTGGATTACAGGCTTAACCCGGAACGCGGATGGAGCCAGATTGATCCGCAGAAACAGCAATTAGACGCTAATCGATACAATATCTCCACCACTCATTTGCCGTGTCCACTGACTAACTGGGAATAAAGCGGGGCTGCGTGTTGATGAAGTGCACACACGAATGTGTTGGTATGCAGAGGAAGGCACGCGGCCAAGAGGAATGTCCCGTTCTGTGTAAGCGCGTGTGTTGACAGGGAAACTAAGAGGCTAATGAATCTAGCTAACACGTTCCGTAACCCAGGCCGAATCCGACACCATCTACAAGAGCGCGGCCCGGCTGGGATCCACACACACTTCTCTCAGAGGGCACAGCACTGAAGCATCGCCGGAACAACGTGCCAAGCTTAGAGGATCAGTGTGTATGTGTGTGTGAGAAATGTAGTTGTAGAAAAGCTGCCGTCGGAGGAGCAGTCACTGGGCGGCGTTAGCAACGAGCTGCGGAGACATGTCGGTGGTTTTACAAACTGAATGATAGGTCATGATGCACGGCGCTGTGTGACGAGTCGCTGCAGTTCAGTTTCTGCTTGTTCAACAGTGAACACAATTCTTTCACGACTGCACGAAAAAAACACAAGTCATATTTTTCGCTTCAAGCTTAAAATCCTGTTTGATCATGACACAAGGGATATGTGTTTTTTTGGAGAGTATTACAGTTATGTGCAGTGCATTGGACCACACACACACACACACACACACACATCATGGGACCTCCAATTTGTCCCCATAAGGGAGGCGAGTCCCCACACGTGACTCTGTAAACAGATTTAGGTCCCCACAAGTGTAGTAATGCTAGACCCCACACACACACCCCCACCCACCCACCCACCCACCCACCCACCCACCCACCCACCCACACACACACACACACACACACACACACACAACACACACACACACACACACACACACACACACCACACACACACACACACACACACACACACACACACACACACACACACACACACACACCACACACACACACACACACACACACACACACACACACACACACACACACACACACACACACACACACACACACACACACACACACACACACACACTAGCATTCCTTCTGATCCTTCGCAATCCCACAGCGTGTCCACACGTGTGCAAGGCAGACAGTAAACACTGGAATCCATCGACGGAACGGATTGAATTTAATTGGTCTGAGGTTTTATATAGCATCTGTATTTTTCCAGGGCCACTGCCGGTCAAAAATGTCATATGGTAATATAATATTTGACAGATATTAACGCACACACACACGTTTAAAGCAGGATGTGTAACTGGTCTTCGGTTTCAAACTATGGCACCACGAACAGCGTAGGCAATGTCCCTGCTTTTAATTCATGCTTGCACACATCAGCGTATCGATGCAGGCCAGCTCGATTACAAGCACATACATTGGATGGCGTGCTTTACTGTATATCTGCAATCCTGCCCTACAGAGTGTCCAGTCCTACAGTATGTGAGGCATTTCAGTTCCACCCAAAGCCCCCTTTGGACTGTGTGGTGGAGCCACATTTGAACATGTCACTGCAATATCTTCCGGGGCATTCCACATGTTGATTTCGTGGGAGCTCCAATCCCACTTCTACACAGATGCTTCACATACGGTTGTTCTAATGCAGGGGTGTCGAACTCATTTTCATCTCGGGCCACATCAGCATTATGGTTGCACTCAAAGGGCCGGTTGTAACTTTAAGACTATATAAAACTGCATATATAAATATTTAATATATATAAAATAATGTATTATATTACATTATTGCTTCTGCATTGGATTATTATCGGATAGGGTAATAACTTCATAATTAACTACGTCTGAAAGCAGAACTCTAGGGCAAATAATTGCAAGTCTCTTCAGTGAGAACGTCACAAAATAATTTTAAAAGAAAAGCAAAATAAAAAGTGACATTTTGAAAAAAAAGTCAAATCTGAGAAAAAAGTCTAATTTGAGATGCATTGTGGGACATGTAGTTTATGGGCAACGTGCTTCTGTAAAGTAGCAGTATTCTTTGCAAGCTCTTGTGGGGCCACATAAAATGAAGCCGCGGGCCGGATTTGGTCCCCGGGCCTTGAGTTTGACACCCCTGTTTCTAATGTATTCTGACATTGAACGTCACATCGGGATTAAAATTAGAGATGGTGTTGGATCTAATCGTACGGATGCATTCAGTGGAACATACGATGGGAACAGTCCGTCAAGCTTCTCTCTTATATAACACGTGTTGTGTTCTGTCCCAGTGAACGGGGAAAGGTCTTAAGGACATATCATGGAAACAGCAAATCGTTGAGACTATCCTCACCACACACATGACTGCATTGGTTGTCATGGTTATTATTTTGACCATAGTTGTTGGTGGTTTTCTAGTAGATGACCTTGTGCCGTCGTGAGAGCATGACTGTGTATTCTGAGCAGACATTAAGAAGTAGTGTGGCTTGTCAAAGCTTTAAAACACATCATTGGGTGTCGGAGTGGATGCGACGGAGACTTTGATTTGCAATATATGGTCCGTGTCAAGAGACAGCGTCGGAGTCTGAAGCGTGACACCTACGGGGGATGACGAGCGATGTGGAAACGATGGGGAACGTATAAGTCATCCAGTTGATGGTGAATAGGAAATGCATTTAAATAGCACTATTCCTCGGTCATTGTGAACCCTGAAAGTGCTGAAACTATCTCTTGTCTTTTTCTCGCAGGTAATTCCCCGTCAGAATATTTCACTATCTACATTATTATCTTTAAGAGCCTTTTCCTCGTCTCTCTCACCAAGGTTTTAGCATCATTTAGTGTCCCTTTTCAACATGCGTAGCCTTGCAGCATTTTGAACATTAAGGAACCGTTGCTGCCGTTCCTCCCTCTGTGCTTACATTACAATACCAAATGGATATCTGATTGAATCCACGTTAACACTGGCTCCCGATCTAAGATGCCATCGCAGTGCTTTGATGCAATGGCGACACAACAATGTCTGTCCTCATCCATCTCTGACGGATGATGATCTGATGGCACGATAAAGACACGCAGCGAAAGCAGGACATCGATGTAATGGAGGGCAGTGAATACATCAAAGCAAACATGTCTGCGCAGAAAACATTCTCGATGGATTCTCTCAGATGTGTTAAAGCTCAAAGATGGGTTCGGGTAAAACAGGAACGTGTTGTGAAAGGAATACTATTGCCAAATATCTGGAACACACTCCCAGCAACCCGCAGGTCCGCTGCAACTCTGACTACTTTGAAATCCAGGCTGAAGACTTTCTTTTTGCCGCCGCTTTTAATCGAACTATTCACATCTCACACCGCACTGTAACTGTATTTAGCTTTTTAATGTTTCTCATGTGTGGTATGCACTTCATGTCTTTCATTTTTGTAAAGCGCCTTGTGTTGAAAGGCGTGTGGCGCAGTGGGTAGAGCCTTGGTGTTGGGATCCGGGGGTCACAGGTTCAAACCCCGCTGCAGTCAGCATGTCGTTGTGTCCCTGAGATACTTCACCCCAAATGGCTCCTGTGGGGATTGCCCTCAGTATTGAGTATGTATGTCGCTTTGGATAGAAGCGTCTAACAAGTAATGTAATGTAATGTTATATAAACAAACTTGCCTTTCAATTCACGTCTGTCTTAGTCCTGTTCCCTATAAATCTCACATAAAATACACACTTGCTCCGTCTCTATCGCACCTTGCTCCATTGCTCTGTCCCCTTCACACCGACACTGACTTGAGGGTTAACGGCAGACGGCGTCCATCACACCTCCGCCGTCCCATCCGTCAAGGAACAGATCCGTGCTGTCAGACAGGACACTCATTGTAATATATCTGCTTTTCAAAATGCCGTTATTATCCCACCCGTCATATCTGATGCCTACAGCCCAGTAGCTTGTGTGATTCACAGCCCAACACCATGACTCAGCACATCCAGTCACCTGGGGAAGCTGTTACCAGGCAACAAGGTTTGGATAGAAGGTCTTGTGAGCTAATGGCTTCACCACAGCCAGAATCACACCTACTAATTACTCCTTTCGGTGTCAACGCGGTCGTAAAGTAGGCTCTTCTGGCCCATTAACGTGTAGTGGTGCTTTAACGACTTCAACCGCCTGCGCCAACAAGAGCTGTGTTTTGCGACAGGTTGTGTAAATTACTGGCTGAGTTTGAGCAAGCAAAGTGAGATGAAAGTGCGAGGGGAAGAGGAGAGGATTTTCAAACCAGCAGGGTGAGAGCGCCGTCTTATCAGCGGTGGGTTAGGGAGGCATTAGAGAAGAGGTTTCTCTTTTTTTACGTTTTTACGAGGACTCAGCTAAACTAAACATTGATAGAAAGGCCTGACTTTCTCATGCTCATGAATACAGTTCAATCTGAACGAGGAACGACATTTGCACAAGTTCTCTGGAGCCTGTCTTTTCACGCTGTCACAGGGTTTTACTGAAAGATATTTTTACTTGTTTAAACAATTGATGAAAGAAAGGACTTTACAGTTCTTCCTGGGTATGCTTTGGTTGTGTTGTCATACTGCAGTCGACAAAGGTCATGTCAGTGTAACTCTAGCACATCAGAATTACCCATATATAAATCATAAAGTACATATGGCTAAATAAGCCAGTTTTTCAACGACTGAATGACTGACTGACATCGCAGAAGTATTTCCCTTTAATTCCAGTCCCAACTGTTCTAAATATTACCTTTAGAGTAATGTTTGCCCAACATAGCCTCATTGATGTTTTCTTGAAGTTTGCTAGACATCAGGGTAGAAGATAAATGATACCAGTCTGGTAACTTTTTACGTACTACGCATCTACCTAAAAGGTTTCTTTAACTTGTTAAAAAATGACAAAGTAAAGTACTTCTACATCATGAAAAGCTCCTCCACAGTGGGGGTGAAACTAAAGAGGAAAATGTGTCCAGGTGAGTCTCAATATTAGCAATGCAGAAAATACTTTTCAGGGTTACACTTCATGGGAAAAAGGACCCGAGGGTAACAGGGTGACACAAACCCAAGAAACAATAGATCCTATCCAAAATGAGGTTAACCCATATACATGTAGATCCAAATGGCAAGAGAAAAAGGGCCATACTGGAGTCGAATAAGATGGAACCAAGAGGGAATGTGAAGACCTATCCTCTCCAAGAACCAAATAGATTTAGGATGGACGGTGCAGTTTAGAGGCAATTGGGATTTGGGAGACAATAGCCGCTTTCACACCAAGTACTTTGCCGCACTTAGTTCCCAGCACTTAGTTCCCCCATGGGACTAAGTACAGATCACGTTCACACCGGAATAAGTTCCCTGAGGGAAGATTAGGCAAATGAAGCCGCTGACGTCTCTTCTTCTTCTTCTGCTTTGGGTTTACTGGCAGGACGCAAACCACTTCACGGCGTATACTGCCACCCGAAGTCCCCGGCAGGAAGTCCCCGGAGTTGGGGAAGGCTTCAGTAGAAGCTGCTGGGACTCCCAGCAGCTTCTACTGAAGCCTTCTGAGTAAATCGCTAGAACGCCGACACCTCCTCATCTCCACCGCTCCCATGTTTTTTTTTGTGTTGCCATAAGTTAGTCTCTCTCTCCGTTGATGCGCGGGGCTAATGCTAATAATGCTAATGCCAGCAAATATAATGGCGGCTTCAAAAAACGTTCCAGAGTTTTACGGGGCGTGGTTTGCAACTCGCCCAGCCAATCAGAGATTGGATACTGCAGGCAGTACCACCTCTGTAGCAGGCACTACAAAGGGGGGAAAGTTCTCATGAACCAAGTTCTCTTTTTGGTGTGAACGCAAAATCCCAGGAACTATCGGAACTAAACGGGAAAAGTCCTCCGGTGTGAAAGCGCCTAATGACTTTGATGCCTGTGGATGCAAGGAATCCACAGAGTCAGAAAGACGGAAAAAAGAAATTCCGATTTATCTGTGCATGCATCAGAAAGAGAATCACACAATGCTGCCGACATTAGCCAGCCGCCACAATGATCTGTACATTAGGAAGCGGACGGCCTGAGCGCGACATTATTCACAGCAACCACAGAAGCATTCATCTGCTCGGTGGCAGAAGAATGGATCACCCCTCAAAGGCAGAAGGAGAAAAGAAGGAAATGAGGGACGAGCCAGAGAAAGGAATAGTGAGATAGCAGCCATTGGAGGCGTTTCTAGCCCAAGGAAATAAGTAGAGCGAGGCTAAATTAGAAACGCAATGCCACTTTTGGTGAGAAAGGTAAAGGGTTTCACTGATGCATTATCTCCAGTGCCGGCTGATAACTGTGGGGGGGGGGGGGGGGAAGAGAGCAGGGAGAAATGAAGGGGAGGGATGATGACATAGAGAGAGGAAATGGAAATCGAATTGGAGCAGTCTAATTTCTGGGGAAGGCATCATGGTCCAGCCCGCTCTCTCTTCCTTGCTGTCATGGCGGCGGGGGGAGACGGATGGCATCTCCCTCGTAATGGTTCCAGTTTTCTGAGAGCTCCATAATACTGGCTGACGGAAGCATCAGCGGCATCTGATAAATCATAGTCCAAGTCAAATTAGGATCCATTATCATCAAGAGGCAGGGGGCCCGTCTGCCTCTGTTTCGGGGCTGCAGCCCGAGGAAAAGGAGACTTGAGGCATCTTGTGACAGCGGGCCATTTTGTAAGAGATAGAGTATCTGATGTATGATTGCCATGGTAATGCCTGTCCTAGATGCCAGGCATACTGCTCAGACACAGGCTGGCATTCGCTGAAACCATGACGATAACATGAGCCCGTTGTCGTGTGCACTCAATATCACTAGTCTCGAAGAAATGAACTCCCGATATGAAATTCAAAGCCAGCGGTCAGATATCTTTTATGCCGTTCCAGCCCCCTCCCCTTGGAAACATGACTATTATATTGTCACTCAAATCATTTTAATTATAATTTTGTCATCTATTCCTCTCTTTTTGTCGAATCCCTCAAACATTCATGTGTATTTTCTCATTTCTTAATTGTCTTGACTTGTAAATGCCCCTTCTTGTCTTCTGTGTACATGTGACACTGTATGTCTTGTAACTCCTATATCACTAAATAAATAAAATAAATGTATTTAATGTTTATTGCGGCAGTCTCGTTGGTCTATGTTTCAAGGTCAAGATGATGCATATACTGTATAGTCCAAACATGACTTTAGTTTCAAATAATATGTCGAATGACTAACTCCGACTCATGTCTACTCTGATCCCTTAAAAATCCAGTTACCAAATCAAGCGATGTGCGAAAGCTGCCACAGCCGAACATGTGTATCCAAACAACTCCTCCTGGGAGTGGAGCTAAAGTGCAGCACTGGTTCAGCGAACATTCATTAAAAACTGGGCCTCTTCACCGACTTCATTAAATATTCACTATACAGTAGCTTTGAGGCAAGGACATACTTTCCAGACCACCAACAAATGTGATTTTTGTTTTGTTTTGCACCTGAAGCACTTTAGTTGCTTCCCTCACAAACAGCCTTGATTCATTCTTTGTTATTTCTCGTTCAAAGGCGAAGCAGAGCATTCTCTTTGACCGCTGAGACCTTGGGCTTTTAACACACTGCAATAGATGTTAGAGATGCAAGGGCGTTCAGACCGAACACATCTCTGGGTTAAAAAGGTTTCTGGTTAGACATACAAACCACTAAGTCTATGTTTGAGCAGCGGAAACATGGGTTTGTAACACTATGAGACCGACCGTTACAGTAATGGAAAGATGCCAAGCACTTTCGATTGGACCATGGATCAGAATTCGGTCCCATAAAGCATGCACACTTGGGTTGTCCTTAAGCCCCCGCCTCCGATCCTTCGCATCACGACCAATTATCAGAAAAACAACTCTTTAAAGGTGGGGTAGGTAAGTTTGAGGAACCGGCTCGAGATACACTTTTTGTTATATTCCATGGAATGCTCTTAACGTCTCGATAGCAATGAATATCTGAAGTGCTTTGACAAAGAATCCATAAAGAAAGTCACCTGTGGAAGCCGTGGCGCTGTAAAAAGCACGACCAATCATCTGAGCCGGCCCGGCTAAAGTAACTGGATGGCCTACCTGCCTGTCAGCCTTCCATCGGGGCACACACTTATCTCGTGCCCTCATTGGTCATGTGGCGTCCGTGTGTGTTGGGGGAGGGGCTCTGTGAGGAAGTGGCAGATTTGTTCCGGCTGTGTATTTTCAAATTCTAGCGATCTCGAGCTGCTTTCTCCAAAGTGACCTACCCCAGCTTTAACTAAGGACTATTCCAAGTGTTCACACTGGGAAGCTGACTAACCTGTAAAGCTAATTTCACACACGTTGATTGACTGACGTCTCATTCTCAATGTAAGTAAATGGAAACAAGTATTATTGAACAAAATGGCGTCACAGACTTGACACAGAAGTGGTGTTACCAACGTCTGGCGTCTACAAACTTCCCCTGCACTTCGTCTGAATGTAGCCTTAGTCTACCTAGTGTATGTTAATCTAGGTACCGATTTCTGCTACTTTATTTGACTTCTACGAAGCACTATGCGATCAGAAATAGAAACAGCCTACATGAATACTAGAGGACTGAATGATCCTCGAGCATCGGCACACATGCAATATGGAATATTCCTATCAGCCGAAGCTCACCGATCCAGAAGGAGTCACAGGAAAACGCTCGGCTGAGGTGTGGTAGCTTAAGACACTCGAAAGGCAAAGACGGAGCGGAGCGACGGTGATTTTGGTTTCTTTTGGTTCCCTGATTACCTTTGATATTTGATCGTGAGGGCGACAGAGCAGCATCATCTCGTCTACACACCTGTAAGCTAGCATGGCTGGCAGTGGAAGCTTCATTCCTTCATTCAGTACATCCTGTTTGTGAACATGCGGGATAACGGTTACTTTTGAAAAGGTACAGAAAGGAATTTATGCTTTTGTTAATTCTTTGGAATTGTTTACTTTATAAACATTATTTTGGACTCTACACATGTGTGGTTTGAGCTCAACGACGTTTGTTTGAGCTTTCTGAGCAGACATATTTGTAAAACGAAAAGCACCCAAATATTTAACGTCTGGTTAACCTCGCGCGGCGGAACAGATGTCAGAGTGGTTTAACTTCACATCTGTTAAACTTCCAGAGCGCCGCAGTCATCTTAAAGGAAATCCTGGACACACACACACACACACACACACCCACACACACACACAACAAACACACACACACACAACACACACACACACACACACACACACACACCACACACACACACCACACACACCCACACACACACACACACACAACACACACACCACACACACACACACACACACACACACACACACACACACCACACACACACACACACACACACCACACACACACACACACACACACAGAAAGACTTTCCTGCTTCCCCAAGACAAACGTTTCAAAGGAGGCCAACCATGAAACACCCATAGCATCAGACGCTTCTCTTTCTTTCTTGCTCCCCCCCCCCCCCCCTCCCCTCTCCCCCCCCCCTCTCCCCTCCCTCCATGCCTTAACGTCTTCCTGGCTTTCAACTACAGGTGGAAACTCTGTGGGATTTGGTGAGTCAGAGGAAATTAGTTCTGGGAGAAAACTGGAGAAGAGGTGGCAGGGAGGAAGAGCTTACAATTCGTCGTGTGTGTGTGTGTGTGTGTGTGTGTGCTAGGTAGTAGTGTTGGTAAGGTAGACTGCTCCTGATGGTGGCATGTCTTGAAAGTCAGCAAATAAATGCCGTCTCATGAGTTTCAAACCGCTGCAGTCAGAATAGTTATTTGGAGTCTGAACATCGCAGATAGAGAATAAAAGATGGCCCCGTTTGGAGAACAGATATGAGGCAGCTGGACCTGGGAAAGATGGTCTAATACATGACAGAACACAAGCGTCTGTTGTCCTCGGGAATTGTATTAAAGCCGCAATGATTAATTGATTCAATAAAAAATGATCAATGGAAATCAATTGGAAACTCTTCCTCGTCTTGAAGAAGGAACGGCTCCGGGTTCAGAGGCTCCAGCTTCTGACATGTGAAGCGCTTTCCTTCCACATGTGACTGTACACGGAGTACTGGGTGACCGGACTATGAGTTGATAAAACACACGAGAGCCTGGCGTCCCCTGAGCGGTGGGACATCACACCGGGGACAGTTCTGACGCGCTTTCTTTCCGGTTAACCGTCTGCTGAACCACATACAAAAAGGGTTATTTATCGATAATGAAAATAATAATAAGTCGCCGCGCTAAATGTTTCTCTTTCTCCACCCTTTGGACAGACTCGCCCACTTCAGACCGGCTCACTCTCTCAACAGAAGAGACGGGTTCCTCTCCTCTAACGGACGAAGGCAGACTGCTTGGTGAATCCCGCCCGTATGATGGAGCAATACAAGGCAACAGTGCATGTTATGGTGGACAGGTGATACAGGGAATCTGCCGGACCCCCCCTCCCTCCCACCCACCACCTCCCACCCACCCAGGATACTGTCTACTTCCTGGCAGACAAAGCCCCCAGACTGCTGTCAAAACATCTCCTAACTAGGTAGCAGTGACTGCACCCAGCGAGTGTGTGTGTGTGTGTGTGTGTGTGTGTGTGTGTCTGGACTCTGGCAGTAAACACAGACAGTCTTTTTGAAGGGTTGACAGGGTGACTACACTAAGGCTGTGTGTGTGTGTGTGTGTGTGTGTGTGTGTGTGTGTGTGTGTGTGTGTGTGCATATGAATGTGATGCGTTCATTATATTTCCAGCGTAGTTTTGATTTAAATAAGGCACATATTTTTGCATCGCTTTAAAATGTTATATATTACAATATGTTATATTCTCCGTTGTGCGTTGTAATGGAATGAATAGCTGCAGGTTTTGGATCGTTCTTCGGACCAAAGAAACGATGAATTATACAAACATTCAACCGATGAAATAGGGGTAGCTTGCCCGGGGATTTATCTACAGTTCTTTCGGGGTTTGTAACACTACACTGAAATGAAGACCAACTTATATCAAACATGAAAAGCCTAAACCCGCCCGTTTCAATTATAGCAGCTAAAAGGTTTTGGAAGTTCAAAAGGTTTGGAATTGTTGAACAAAAATGTGATTTTCTTTCTCGTGTTGCATCGGAGCGGCGTCCTTTAAAGATAAACCTGTAGCTGTGTTATGGAGAGACGGAAAAAGGGCATTTTGGTAAATTGTAATTCCCCGTGCTCTACCTGAGGCGACGGAGAGACACACATGAAAAGTGCAGCCCATCAAAGAGCCCGGTGGGAAACTCAAAGGGTGTCACAGAGTCTTTGGCAGACACCCGTCACACGGTTCAAGTCCCTCTGGGGGGCTGGTTCCTCTCTGGAGAACGCTGTCAAGGTCTCGGCGCGGGGAAGTCTTTGTGAGAGGATGGAGGGGGAGAGACGAGGGCGAGGGTGGCAGATGAAGGAGTGAAGAAGAAAGACAGCGAAGGAAGGAAGGAAGGAAGCATGGGGAGTGAGGACACATGCCAAGTGTGGAGGAAGGAGGGGACAAAGGAGGTGAGACTGTGTAGGAAGTCAAAGGAAGATAAAAGGTGAGGAAACAAACAGCTTTCCTGCAAACGTGTTAAATATTTCCACATGATCTCGATTCTAAAAGCAGCAGCTGAGAGGAGAAAGGACATTTTTGGCGAATACATTTTATATAACGCGTTTCTCCATTTCTGTAATACCTTAGGCTGAGATAAGGAAAAGGACAAGACGGAGAGAGATAACATCTGGGTTTGAGGATGTATACGATTCATACAAAGCAAATTAATTGGTTATAATGGTTGTTACAAGTAATTTAATTCTACATTACATGTCCTATTATGCCCTTTTAAGTTTTCCCTTCAACATGTATACTTTCTACTTTCGTGTTTATTTCTTGTCTTTACATTTGTATCGTACAATGCCATGTCTCTTTAAGCTGCTGCAACACAAACATTTCCCAAATTAGAATCAATAAAGTACTATCTTATCTTAAAGTGTTAAATATGTGTTGGTGCATGTTCATGGTCTGCAAAGGCTACATCCCAATGTGTCCTTATTCCATCTGAGTGTCCTTCCACCTTACGACACAACCCTTTCTTCAAGCGACTGGATCATCCAAAATACTCTTCCTTTCAAAAGCTGGCAGACGGCCTGGAAGTAGCTGCTGAATTATTCAGGCGGTGGACATTGCCTTTCGGGCTGAACGAGCTGGAGAGAAAGGATGCCTCTCTGATTCTGAATGTATAATTCTGATCATTTTTTCACTTAAGTAGAAGCTGAAGAGAAGTTAAGGGAGATAGTGGCAAGTCAAGGGGGATGGATGAAAGGCGGGCTGGAGGATCTGGAGGGGAATATTTATAGAGTAGGGCCCGAACGTAAGGAGAGGAGATGAGATAAGAGTGAATGAAAGCACAAAAGGAGGAAGGGTCCGGTGAGGAGGAGACTTCAAAGAGTGGATGGAGGATGTCGGGGAGGAGGTGAACGGACTGGATTTGAAAAACATTTGTCACCTCAGCCACATCACAGACTCCACTGTACCTTCATATTCTACTTTCTTGCACAATAATATCCTGCATTATATTTGTTACTGGACATTTGTATTTCCACTTTTATTTTATTTTATTCTTTAACTTTTTTTGAAATATTTTAGACTGTTTATTTCTTGTGTCTTCATTTCTCTTATGTACATTGCCTTGTGTTTTTTATGCTGCTGCAACGCAAACCTGCTGCTGCAACGCATACCTGCCTACCCACCTACCTACCCACCCCCCACCCACCTACCTACCTACCTACCTACCTACCTACCCACCTACCTACCTACCACCACCCACCTACCTACCTACCCACCCACCTACCACCGACCTACCCACCTACCCACCTACCTACCTACCTACCGACCCACCTACCCACCTACCTACCTACCTACCGACTACCCACCCACCCACCACCGACCTACCTACCCACCGACCCCCCACCCACCTACCTACTACCTGCAGTATAAGCACACAAACATTAGTAGTCTCTGTCATGCTGCTCAGAACACCGAACCCCCTGGACAGGAATTGAATAAGAGGAGAGGGACGTAAGGGTGCAGACTATGTTCTGGCACGGGGTGGATTAATCCCTGGAGGCCCTGTAGTCAGATGCTGGGTTAGATAGCGGACCAGGGGGCCATAAATAAGGTATTATGGGTATGGGGGGGGATGTGCTGGGCTTAAGTGCGCCACTTTAAGAGACCCTATCGCCATTAGTTGTGTGTCCGGGCTGTTTGAAGTGATAGACCGTGTGTGTGTGTGTGTGTTGTGTGTGTGTGTGTGTGTGTGTGTGTGGGGACATCAGTATTTATGCGAGGGGCCTGAGGATCACGATGCCTCTGCTGTCTGTTGTGCTGGAGGAGCCATCTCCTCGTGGAACAAAGCCCTTCAATCACTGCCAATACACTTTGCATTGAGTCGTGGAGGATGTGGGATGGATATGAGACATTTCGTTTAGTCCTCTCCTACATTTCCATATCTGCTACAGTTACACATTAGCTTTGAGATGTAATGCGTTCTCCAGTTCCCTCTCTTGTGTTTCCCGTCATCTCTTCTCAGTTAGGCTGCCTGCCTCCCTTTGATAGATATTTGCACATGACAGCACAGAAACTGAAGCGATGTCCCAGCCCTAACATCACATCTGGTAAAGCAAGGTAACGAGTACGTTTTAAAACCGTATTTAAAGTGGATTTATGGTATTTTACGTGATATATTACAGCATATAGTACACTTCCATATGTGGACATTGTGCTTTTGCGATTCTTTGTTGTAGCTTTAGGATGTATTGTATGTTGTTATATATTTATATTGAAATTCCTATTTGTGCATGTAAGAAGGGAACAATACAAATAAAAATTTGTACATATTGACAGAAACTAAAGTCGTCTTCCATCTCTGCTAACAGATTGTAAGAGGGTAACGTCCGTATGTTTTATATCCATATTATATTGAAACACGGTGATGTGTAGTGGTACTGTAGGAAACATCAAACTAGCACCTTGCACACATTAACATTATGCCTGTGAGAGTTTTTGTTGTAGCATAAAGTATTTACTGCGTGTTATTTACAAAATGTTTTATAATTATACACATTTTCGTATTTTAGTGTGCATCATTCACTTAAAGGACAAAAAAGCTGTCGAATAAGTAAATGTTTGTTGTAAATATTACTAAAATACACTTGTACCATGAGCGTATGTAATATTTAATTGAAATATAATATATATAGAAAATCTGATATAATATAAGTGTTTCTAACTTTTCCAGCAGATATTAATATTCCCTCGTATCAAACCCCCATAAAGTAAAATAAAACCAACACATTAATTCCATCCACACTATGTACTACCTGACTGAACATTCTATAAGAAAGCATTTCCTCGACTTTCATACGGAAATTCAAACACCGTGAAGTATTTATCATTTCCATGAGAGTTCATGAATGCTAATCGGACACTGGATCAAAGTATTTGCAAATACACGGTTTGTTTCAGCTTCTCGAGGTCAGACGGGAGGAGTGTGTTACACAGGACAAGTGTGTATTAATAAATGAATTTAAAAGTCTATTAATTGGACGTTTCTGAAACCGTGTCCTTGATTTATCCGCACTGCCTTCAAGTGCCACACTCTCACTCCCAAAGAACCAAACCACTCTTACATATTTGCAAATGAAACCGTTTTGATCCAGATCTGGTTTGCAGGAAGATAACCGCTTGCAACACCGTGGAGACTATCTATGAACATATAAATACCACATGTCATACCTTCGTCTGTGAGCGTGCGATCGCTGGGAGTTTCAAGGTCCACGGAGCGTGAAAATTCACAAGATGTGACAGGATACAAGGGTTAGTTCGTTCCAACATGTGTTCCTTAAAAGCTCACATACATTCCCCTTTGAAAATACAGCTGGGAACACGACGGGGATAATAGTATTTATGTCGCTATGGATTAGTGACGGAGCATTCAGAGAGAATCTACTGTCTTTAGAGGGATTAGCAATCTGGATATAATACATGTGTTAAGATACGGAAATACCAGCTAAAACGCATAAGCTTCCTTTTGTCGAGGATTCGTGTGCCTTAATGATAAAGTAAAATAAGTAAGTACCTATAATTACACATGCCATGAGTACGAGGAAACGGTGCCTCAGCGTGTGGAATACCACTGGTTTAACATACCACTGGTTTAACATACCACTGGTTTAACATACCACTGGTTTAACATACCACTGGTTAACATATGGAAATCACAGCAGGAGTCCGTCAGCTCGGTTTTTAAAGTATTGGAACATTTGGCTTTTCAGTTTCTTTTTCACGCTGACATTTTGAGTTTTTGAGCTTTAATGGTCCAATCTGAATAACAGTTCTACAAAAAAACAAAACCGTCACAGCTGGTTTAAGGAATATACACATTTAAATAATTTCCTTAATACCAGAATGAGTTAAACTATGAATGGAAAACCAGTTTAAAGAAATCTTATTCAGCGATTTCTATATATAGCCCAGAATTTGGAAGTTGTTGACGGGGGACGGACTGTCAACTCGCCGGAGCCTCGTAGCGGGGCTACTGCGCGTAAAGCAGACTCTTCACGCTAACGAAGGATCACTTCTTCTTCAGGGCAGGGAAGGCTACGCAGTACGCAGGCTACTGTCCCGCAGCTGCTGCCTCTCTGTTGGACCTCCGGTACTACACATTACTCACGAGACGTTGTTAAAAAAAATAATGAGTGGGGGCGAACGCACTAACACTCCGCCAACGCCACAGTCACCTATAGGTATGACCAATCACAACAGAGCCGGCCAGCTAACCAATCAGAGCAGACTGGGCTCTGGTTTCAGACAGAGGGTGAAAAGAGGTGCTGCAGCAAAAAAAAATCGGATACTTTCTAAAATCTTAAAATACTATTTTTTTTTCACCTGAAAATCACACCATTTTGAGTTTTTGGAAAAAGTCTGAATTTATTTGAGGGAAATCTCATAATTCAAACTTTTTCCTAAAAAAAATCTGACTTTCTAAAATTCTATTTATTTTCTGAGAAATTCTATTTCTGACTTTTTCTGAAAAATTCAAAATTCAGATTTTTCTCATAATTCATATTAATTTTGTTTTAAAATCTGAATTACTTGATTTTCCGACAAATGTAAAAAAAAACCTCAGATTTGAGTTTGCACAAAGTCATCTCTATAGTTCAGATCTTCTGGTTCAGTGCATAGTTTGTAAAGACTTGAAGAGGTGAACACGTCTTAAAGGGTCACTGTTCTTCTCTGTGTGTGTTAGTGCATGTAAATGGTCTGCAGAGGCTACAATCCACGAGTTCCTCCAATCCAAGAGGTGCTACAGCAAAAAGAGCTTTTTGAACATTAAAGCACGACATGTCACGGTAGAGACACTCAATACAAAAGGAAACTGAAAAGTAGCATACAGGGCCCCTTTAAACGTCAATTTCATCACAAAATCCTGCAATCAAGATTGTAACAACCATATCCACATTTCCCCGACAGTGACAAACTACTCGTGTGGCTGACGACTGATTATAGAGCGCAGCACTTAACCGTGGAAACTCTTGATTTCCTTTAGAGTCAAACGGCCACGAGGAAGGCAATTGAGAGAGAGAGATGGTTTCCGTGTGGTTGTCATCACTGCTTCCTGAATAACGCTCAGAAAATCAGATCCACAGGGAGGGGAAGGTCAGGGCATTCTTCCCAACCTCGGTGCGCTGTGAGTGGGCCGCGCTGCCACCGGATCACCCCTCCTGGGACGGATCCTTTACCCCCAAAATCCTCTACTCTACCCATGCATATGTATAGATATGGAGAATACAAAGGCTCTCACCCTCCTCTTCAAGATTCAAGGCTTGTATTGTCCTTTGAGCATAGCTACAGTGTAGTTATGACGATGAACATCTTAGGTGACAGGCTCCTCCAACAGTGTGTATACATGTAAGAAAACGGTGGATTTTTGGATCTTCAAAGAGCCCGATCACGAAGGCCAGTCAGGCAAACAATTACATTACATCATTGGAAATCGAAGATCGGGCTCGATACATGGTTCAATATAGCAGTAGGCGACCGATGTCCATAGATGAGAGTAACATCTACGTCACTTTACGGCCCCGCCCACTTTTGGGGGGAAACCAATGCTGTAATTTGAACGGCGATCTTTATGGCATGATAAAACTATTTATTTCCTCCCGCCTCGCTCATGAGGGTAACAGCCGGCGAAAAGTACATCCTCGCCGACTGATTTTAATGTAACCATATATCGAGCCAGATTGTCAGTTTCAAATGAGTGTAATGTAATTGTCTGCCTGACTGGCCATCGTAATCGGGCTCTTTGAAGATCCAAAAATCCACGTTTTTCTTACATTTCTGATCGGATTGGCAAAAACTTCAGAATTTGTATCGACCGCCGTTCAAATGACAGCGTTGCTTTCCCCCAAAAGTGGGCGGGCCCTAATTTTCGCCCAGAAGTGACGTAGGTGTTACTCTCGTGTATACGGAATATTGATATAAGTTGCAAACTGATGGATGTCTTCTTTCTGCCGATGTGTTTCCTCTGCTGCCGTCGTTCTTTTGGGAAAAGTAGGCAATTCGTCCTTGTTTGTTATCCTGGTGTGATTATTGGTGTCCTACAGTATTGAAAAAACGTAATGGTGCATGTGTTTATCTAGTGCTTTAAAGTAAAATCTCCTCCGCCGAAACACAATCCGCTCAAAGACTGTAGGTCAACTCTTTGAGAAACTCTATAAATCAACATAGCCTTGTCTTTGTATTTGAATATTAATTGATGCACCAGTCAAGCCTAAAAGGGGTTACATCCCAGGTCATCAAAATGTCTTAAACATATGCGCTCCGTGGTAGTAATTGTTATGTTAAATGTCGGTTTATCTTTCTTCCTTTTTTTGATATTTGTCCTTCTTGATGTTGCAAATAAAGCTGCTGTGTTTGAAACTTTATCCGACAATCATCATAATTGTACATACATTGATGAAAGTACGACACTTTGACATGTGATCACCTGCTTAAGTCTTTCCCCAAGAAGAAAACCCCCAAAACGTACGAGTTCAAGCTTTGAAGTTTAACTCTATTTTTAATATTTGCAAATACTGTTTTTTTGACTGTAAGTTGGACGGAAACAGGGAATCTGAATATGTCATCAGGGGCTCCGGCAATAGGTGATGCAATGAATGGCCATTATTCACATCCTTCTGTGTGTGCTGCGGATACCGGCCGCCCCTCTCATTAAAATGTATCCGGGATGGAGAGCACAGATGGATCAAACCTCAAACCGCACACTCGTCAAAGCAGAGAGAAATCCCTTTCTGAAGCACCGGTCTCCTGTCATTAGCACACGTCCGCTGACAGCTGCTCGGCGACACCGAGCGATGAACAGCGGACAAAGAAAATCACCAATCGATACAAATCTACATACTCCAAATACGCCGTCGATAAAACCCCAGACGTGACCTAACCGCGGCGCCGTAATCTCACCTAATCGCTGAGGTCACTCCGATCTATATATGGCGTGTAATAAAAAACATTAAATAGGAAAATCATAAAGACTGGTCCTCACCGTGATTGGTTGAATTGATTGGCTGGTAAGCGGAGTGAGTAAGAGAGTGAGTGCGCTGCCGTGTTTGCTGTGACATAAATCAAGTGTTAAAAGCACATTCACGGGGACTTCAGCGCGTATTGATTAGCCATTATTTGCACTAACCGGCCTAAGGGGAGCGGGGGTGGGGGCTGGTCGGGGATGTGCTGCTGATCAATTATCTGAAAGGGTGGGGGGGGTGAGGGTCAATATGTCTCGCACAGGTCTGGCTGGTCTGTCCACCACTACTCTTTCATATTACAGTTAAACAAAAGACCTAGTATGACGGTGAGAGCCATGGTTACCAACCTGTACGCCTTGTAACCATACGGTATTATACGTGATAAGGCACGATCCATCATGCGCTTCACAACCAGTATAAGTGTACATGTTTTAATATAACTGCCATGTGTGATGAACATGATGTCTGAACGTATGGCATGGTGGTTCTTCAGTTGATGCAACACATGTCTCTTGCGCTGAGTCCTCCGCTGTCTTTGTCTTTTCACTGCCACGTGATTCACGGTAAGCGTCAGTGCTGGATTAGGGGAGCAACTTTGGGTCAAAATTGGTAATGCTAATAATTGGCGTAATTTTTTTTTAACGTGTTGCAAGCGGTTAAACGTGACCATTGACATCCGTAATTGCAATATTTCTATATGCGGAAATACAAACTGGGTGGCAAAGTGACTGATAATGCAAAGCGAACATTTATTCTACCGCAGAAAAGCATTTAACCAAACGTAAATATTAGGGCCGGGACTTTAACGCGTTAATTAAGATTAATTAATTACACAAAAATTAACGTGTTAAAACAATTTTAATCGCACTTATTTTTGCACAGCGGAACGTTTCTCACTGGATGAGTTTCAGGCGTACCGATTATACTGGAGCACCAACTAACGTTCATGACTTCAGCATGGGACTTCAAACAACAACAAACCACGGTGAACAATAGTCAAACATGAACGAACAAGCTGATGAGACCGCTTTGGTCGGCCCCGTGGATGGGACATTTAGTTTTAAAAAAACGGACGGGTGGAAGCGTCGATAAGAGCACGGTTGTGTGCAAATTATGCAAAAAAGAATTTGCACACAGCCGCAGCACATCAAGCCTAAAGTATCACCTAATGCAAAGCATGTAGCAGCTAGCATGTAGCAGCTAGCATGTAGCAGCTAGCGTGGACGTTAGCCCGACTCCGAGTGCAAGGAACCACACCCTGACCCAACCCACACTCAACCAGACGACTGGTTTCAGGGCCAGGATAAGTCAGTCCACGTCTGAGAGAATAACCAGCTCCCTGGCTCACTGGACTGCACTCGACTGTCGACCACTTGGAGTAACATCCATGTGAAAATGGCTTCTCACTGTTCTCAGGTCAAATATGTATATTTGATTAAAAATGCGATTAATTTCGATTAATTAATTACAAAGCCTCTAATTAATTAGATTAATTTTTTTTATCGAGTCCCGGCTCTAGTAAATATACATGGCGATTTGTTTGGATTTCAACTAAGCACTGAGGCCTATCGTTAATCAAGCATCTACAAAATAAGATAGCGGTCATTTTCCGGGAAAAAAGTGCTGGAAAAAAGCTAAATATATCAAGAAGAAAACGACTTTCACTTTAGCTGTCAACACTTCATCGCTGCTTCCTTCTCGTCCACTAAACTATCCCTCTCTTCCTCTCCTAATGTCTCCAGAGGCTGTTTGGAATATAACAAGAAACAACAAAGATGAAGCTCTCCGGTGGTCGAGTGACGCCGCTTGTAGATGTCTGTTTCTTGTCAAAAGTGGATGTGTGCAATAGGATATGTGCGGGAGGGGAAGGTGGCGGTCTGACGTCTCGAAAGTATCAGGTAACGAGGGCCAATTGAGTTGCCTTTAATCTGCAATGCGTCCTCCGTGTGCGTGCTTTGGAGGTGATTTAAGAGACCAATTACCCATCAAAGAGACTCCCTGTCATCAAGTCCTTAAAAGCTGACAGGGGGAATAGTGGGTTTTGTTTGTAGGAGAACAAAGAGGATGAGGATTTAAGGGATGGAATCAAAGGGATATGTCTGTGTCTAGATTATACATAAAGAGTAGAAATGCTTCAAACTCGGAAAACAACCTCTATAAGTGTCTGACTTCCTGTTTGTTGAGCTCTGAGGCAACAGGAGGCGACATCTTCTCTGTGTTTTATATTGTATTATTCCCTGTACAGCACTTTGGTCAACTGAGGCTATTTTAAATGTGCTATATACACAAATAAAGATTGAGATTGACTATTAGAGGTTTTCCCTTTCTGTAGTGTGTTATATAGACACAGCCTAAAGTGCCTCCATTGGACTCCTTTGTTTACTTCCGTTACCTAGTGACATCACTATAGCACTCTAACACGCCCCTTACGTGATAAGGGGCGGGAACATATCTACATGGTTGACCAATCACCACAGAGACCAGCTAACGGACTGAGATTCAGATCGAGCTGCATGACATAAAATAAATGTGGGATCGCAGTCAGTATTCCAAGACTAAACCACCTGTAAACTCGATGCTTTCAGGGAACCGTTAAAGAGGACGGCGGCTCAGAGTTCACAGCTCATCTACTCTCTCCTGCTTCGTTTCAACGCCATGACATCGACTCCATGATGAAAACATGCCACCCTCGTGCCGAACTATTAATACACTTCCTCACAATGGCAGATTAGCATACGCAAACGAGGGCCAAAAGGAGTGATTAGGTTCTGTTCCGACAGTTATTGCGGCGGCAAATCTCCGCCCAGCAGCTGCCGGCCTCATTCACAGCAGCGCAAAGTCATTTCAGCGCCGCCACAAAAGGCCGATAGATCGCGGATATCACCATTGAAATGCAGACGGTTGAAATAAAAGATCCAAACACGCAGATACACACTGGGGTACAATCCTCAGAGCAGAGTCTGAAAGGAGCCTCGAGAGTCTTCTGTGGCAATCCTAATTAGTTTCATGAGGTTTTTTTCTTTCCCTACCACAGTGTTGCATTTAATGAAATAAAGAAAACAACGTTTGGAGATGTGTGTGTGTGTGTGCGAGTGTGTGTGTGTGTGGAAAGGGGGCGGAGGATAATTGCATTGAAGACGCAGAAACAGGGGGTCTCTTAATCCAAATGAAGTTACACTTATCAAAGAGGAGAGGAAACAACAGGCGCTCAGCTCAATGCAGAACACAGGAGAACAAAAGCACTCGAGATGTACAGTCTGTGATGGATCTGCAGAAACACTGAAACTATGTCGACATTGCTGACAATTCTTTCGTAAAATAAATTAGTTCTGTCTCTATTACTTCAACTGTCAACTTAAAGGGGACCTATCATGCAAAATGTTATGTCTTTTATTCATAAATGTGAACTCACGCAGCGTCAGAAAATAAAACCCTCTCTTTTCCTCCGTACCCAAATCTTCTAAAAACGGGGGTTCAACGAGCGGATACAGATTTGCTGCCGATCTGACGTCAAACCGGCGGCGGACCCACGGCACTATCAGAAACAATGCCTGACGTGTTTTTGGACGTATGCTCGTCTTTGTTTACATTAGCCTCGCTAACACTCAGAGCTAACCTGTACTGGAGAGCACGCGTGTTTTACAAAGACCAAGGCCGACCCAAAGTGCACGGTGGTGGGACTCGTCACCTCCGTGATGAGTCTCCATTGTGATTTGAAAACTTCCATCAAACGAGTCCTTCGGTGGGCGGGAAAAAAACGCGTCAGAATTGTCACTTCCTGTACTGACAGTGGAGGTCTGCAGGCAGGCTCCCATGGAAACAATGCCTGACGTGTTTTGGACGTCTTTGTTTACATTAGCAAGCCTCGCTAACACTCAGAGCTAACCTGTACTGTACTGTATGTGTTTAAAAAGCAGGAAATAAAAAAAGGAACTCACCTGGTGATAAACCCGCAAGAGAAAAAGCCTTTGAGCTCCATACTGTTTCAGAAATAATCCTTGATGTGGTTTAGAACAGGATGGCGTTTTATCACAGCAGAATTTAACTTTATCTCCGGTAGAATTCTGATCAGGCATTAGCTCCGCCTCCTCGTTTTATTTCAAGCTAAGGACCCACAATCTGCGTTTCTCTAACAGGGCTGCAGAAGAGGGGTTTGAGCAGTTTGAGGCATGGCTACAACGGGGGATCTGTTTGGTATTTTAAGCAACAAACGTCAGACATGTTTGTATAGGTATGGCCTGTTTCCATTATAGCATCATAGGGCCACTTTAAGGGACACATGTATTTGTGCACGAGTCAATCCTCAAATGAAATGCTGTTAAAATCCCAGGTTTAATAAACTTGAGGGTCTTGAGCCTGTCGTCAGTGGGGATGGGGGGGGGTTTAACACCGGGGCTCGGTACCCACCCCTAGTTGTCAGTGAGTGTAATGGCCTTTTTAAATAAACAACATCTGTGAGGCAAGAAAACAAATCTGTTGACATGATAATAAAGTATTATCCTATCATATCTGCACATGATTCCTCATATGGTGACAATCCAATGACGTTGGGAACTCGAAAGGTTTGCAAAACTTTAAGCAAATATGAAGAAAATCGTTTAGAAATAAAAGTGGAAGGAGGCCGTTGATCTCCGCTCGTCTGACTCCAAGTACGTCGTGTTGTGTTTTCCACAGAGAGCGAGGTTAGACGAGTATACGTTTATGACCATTAGAGCAATTTACAAGCTATTTATATCGTTCATAATTATAGACAACATCAAAGATAGATGCACTCGGTATATCTTTTTCAAATGAAAAACATGTTTAGTCCTTAAAGCAGAATGTTTAAAAGTATAGTTTTCGAATGCAAACACAAAACAACAAACATTATCTCTCTCTTTTCTTCCAAGATCTGCAATCAATTCCAACTTCCTCCTTTTATAACCGCTTCTTGCTTCCAGCTTCCCTCCCTTCCCTGCGACCACCCAGACTCACTCTCTCCTTTATCCTCTCTCCCTCTCTCCTCTCCCTCTCTCTCCTCTCTCCCCTTTCTCTCCTCTCCCCTTTCTCTCCTCTCCCCTTTCTCTCCTCTCCCCTTTCTCCTCTCTTCTCTCCCCTTTCTCCTCTCTCCACTTTCTCCTCTCTCTCCTTTCTCCTCTCTTCTCTCCCCTTTCTCTTCTCTCTCTCCTTTTTCTCCTCTCTCTCCTTTCTCCCCTGTCTTTCTCCTCTCTCCACTTTCTCCTCTCTCTCCTTTCTCCTCTCTTCCCTTTCTCTTCTCTCTCTCCTTTTTCTCCTCTCTCCTTTCTCCTTTCTCCTCTCTCCCCTGTCCTTTCTCCTCTCTCCTCTTCTCCTCTCTCTCCTTCTCCTCTCTCCCCTGTCTTTCCCCTTTCTCCTCTCTCCACTCTCTCCTTTCTCTCTCTCCTCCTTTCTCCTCTCTCCCCTGTCTTTCCCCTTTCTCCTCTCTCCACTCTCTCCTTCTCCACTTTCTCCTCTCTCCTCTCCTCTCTCCTTCGCCCGGCCTCTGTGATGCTCTGCTGACAGCTTTAGAGGGACTCCCTGTTTTCTCTGATACCTGAAGCCTCTGCGCTGCGGGGATCGCGCTGCCATGGAGCCCGGGACGCCTGAGTTCCATTTCCTGTCCCCTTACACTCACTCACACACACACACACACACACACACACACACACGCACACGCACACGCACACACCACCACACACATCTAATGACATTTACTCACGCAGCAATCGCATCTTTATCTCAGACAGAACATACTCAGATCAGGAGCTGAAGCAGACGCACAGCATCTGATCCAGATACGAGCCACAACAGCCATTTGGGAAATGATGGTGAAATGGCCGCTCTTCTAGAAACCAACACACATTATGATCAAATGTTGGCCAACTAACATGTTTCAAATCCAGACAGGATACGACAAGGGGATCTAAAGTAGAAACCAAATGTCCGTGATATAAACTAAGTGAGGCAATCGTGCTGTACTTCTTAAAGAAGTCTGAAGACAGCAATAACAAAAGCCCCGTAGCACATGTAACCGTCAGCACGATGGATACAGAGACGTCAGAGTCACATTTGACTCAATAGCTGACATGTTAGACATTAGCTATAAGGACACACTCTAATGTCCGCAGCAACATCGACACACACTCAAAGTGTAATTGGGAAATGATAGGTGTATAATATTAAACTGAATTATAGACAAGAAAGTCGCGAACGGTTTTTACTGTTCTTGCCTATATGAACTATCATAACTTGATGTTTCAGGACCTCTATCGTACGGGACTGACAACGTGCCAACGGGCCAACACCGACATCAGGAGAAACGCTGCAGTTTCAAAAACATACAAATAAAAAAACACATGCAGCTGAAACAAACATCTTCACCAACTTCACAACACATGCTCTGGGTTTACGAAAAGTGCTGTGAACAAGAAGATTTTAAAGTTGGCCGCCGTATTATTGTTACGAAAAGTGCCGTATGCAAGAAACGCTTCAAATATAAAACAAATACAAGAAGCTTAACGCATAACAGGAAGGAGGACACTTAAAACTGACGCACACAGCTGGGACGGAGCGCTTGTTGACGTTCGGGGATTTTAAAGTTGGCCACCGTATTATTGTTCTGAAAAGCACACATGCATCCACTCAGATGCAGGTTCAGAGCTTATGTGTTACATTTGTGTCGGTGGCGCAGTGGTTAGCGCTTTGGTGTTGGGGTCAGGGGGTCACAGGTTTCAAACCCCACTGCATGTCGTTGTGTCCCTGTACTGTTGTCCACAGTATTGAGTCTGTAAGTCACTTTGGATAAAAGCGTCTAATAAGTGATTTGTTTCGTCCCTCTTTTAGCAGATACTAAAATCATAAGCATCTTACACCGACAACCCACTTGAGCCCGTCCGTCAGAGGCCAGTTCATCCGGTCTTCCACGATGTGAACAACCTCTCCACGCAGTGTCAGTGTGCTGGACACGTGACGTCTGAGGCTGCACGATTCAAAGATTTAAAACGCTTCTGGCCGGGCAATCATGAAAGCATAAAAGCTCACATCCCCCCGAGGCTCCCCACAACAATCGGGCGGTTCACATGCCGGGTGATTCAGGACGGATCTGCGCTCGGCCGTTTGGCTCGGGAGCTGGTGCTGAGCATCACATGAGAGAATCAAGCCTCCAGGCCAACGTCATATCTAAGCATGGGGAAATGAACGCGGGCCAAAAAGCCTTGGAAGCCTTTGGAGAAGTTCACATCCAGAGCACCGTGATGAGAGGGAGCGACCCGACGCGGAGTGCTAATGGCTGCGAACCCCACATCCCATACGGACGATCCCTAATCACCAGCGCTGTGTGCGACACCCCGGGGGAGAGAGGGCACACGGTTCGCCTGGTGCATCAAAACCTCGCTTTATTTCTCTTCTTCTCACAAACCGGAGGTGATGTTATCTGTGAGCGGCATAACAGACCCCCCCCGCTGCCTTTAAAGCACTGCTTTTCATTCGAGCGCTTTGCTATCGCTAATGATTAGCCAGAGTGCGGACAGCACGGCCGCTCGCACATCACTTCAAAAGACAACAATCTGGAGATTCAATTGCTCTAATAGGCCCCGAGCCGCCGCGCACGCTTCCACCGTCAATACATGTCCCAGGCTATTTAAAGACGAGGGCTCTGATGTACTTTTGATGTGGTCTTGCGTGGATGTAAGGGTGGGAGACGTGCTGGGGGAAAGAGGGAGATGATCCAAGACCAAGCACGATCACAGCCAATCAAGACGCAGCCAGGCTCTCTCTCTCTTTCCAATCGTAAATATCTTTATTTCAAAAGCGAAGACGGTGTGATGAAAGTCCCCTGTGGCCTGTCATCTGTGTGCTTTCTCATTTCCCTTTCCTGCAGACTCTGATCCAATAATCGTGACGTCGAGAAGCGATGTGTTGGCGCGGCGCTGAATAACGGCACTCTGGAGTCTCGTGTGTGTGAGCGTAAATAATACAGCTTCACATTTGAACTTACTTTGAGACCCCGCACGGCTGCAGGTATTCTGTGCGACAATGAGAGAGACATGACAAGACTATGTATGTTTGACAGTGGGGAGCAGGAACATGGAGCGCATACATACATTAATACTGGATGTCGTGGGTTGTGAGCGGCAGCATACGGGAGGAGGAGCGTGGACATTTCAGAGGATGTTGCAACACGCCGTAACTCTCCCCCAACGACTCCAATGTTTCACACGCTTCGTCAAACAAGACTTTGAGTTGCCAGCCCTCGATTACAACCGAAGTCCCAACGTACACCCCACCGGAACATCTCGGTCTGAGCTTGAGATTCGGAACAAGGTCATGTTTAAAGATTTAGGTCAATTGAGCTACAGTAGTTGTATGGCTTTTTCTTGCTGTTCTGAGTTTGTATCTTCATGGTTTTAAGGAACTCGCTTTAAGTCTTAAGGCTTTGTTGTTTTGGTTACGACCCGGCGTAAGTCTCCTCCATTTCTGGAAGAAGAATGGATTTCACTTTCTCTGGTTCATTTGTTCTTTTTTTTTTAATTCAACAGGTGACGGGTACCGAGCCCCGGTACTGAACGGGCCCCGGGGCTGAATGATTAAAGACCGTTAAGCTCCAACGTTATCGGTCTTTTTATCGGGACTGGAGACATGTACAAAATATATGTCATGTGTATTATTGCTACACAAACATTATATTGTAGTTTTTAGTGTCGCCAACTCCGTTTCTAATATGCAACAAGACTGCAAACATGCGTCGATGTGGACGATGCTCGTTACCAAAAGTGCAATAAGAGATTAGCATGTGAGGGCGGTAAACAGCAAAAGTGCTCCACATCCAGACGGAGGAATGCACCGACTGTCTTTCTAGCAGCTCTGTAGCCCCGCCCACGAGGAACGTTTCCACGTCAGGTGTTCTGTATGCTAGCAGCAACACACGGAGTTAACTCCATTATACAAACATGGGTTAATGATTAGAGGAAACTGAGGTATTTATTTTGTTAAAGTTTCAGCTATTCTGTTTTACAGTTCTGTCATCAGGTTATTTAATACGATTCGTTAAAATACTGTTGTTTCTTTTGATGTGAAATATTATTTATTTAATTTAAATAAAAAGCAATGTTAGTTTTGTTCACAATTTGTTTATCTTATTTCTTTCTCCAAGAGAACCGATAAAAGACCGGACCGATAAGCGGTATCGATAAAGTAGTAGTACCGTTAAAACCTTAACGATACCCATCCCTAGTAGTATGTGCTCATGTGTTGGTGTACAGGCTACTGCGTGAATATACTTAATAAAAGGCAAGTTTTCAATAAATAAAATCAGTTTGACACTGAAACATCTTGGTGTCTTCTTTGTTCTGTGGTCTCACATAATACACGAAAGTAAAAATCTAAATATTGACGTTTATTTTCTTTTTGTATTTGTTTGCATTGCATTTGATATTCCAGACAGAAAGTAATCAGTACTTTTATATTTTGATACTCAGATTAGGTTACTAATGAAATGTTTCCACAGGTAAACTAGTAATTGTAATTGAATACATATTGAAAGTAACCCTCCTCACCCTGAAATGTACCAACGAGAGGGGCCGATGCACCGGCAGGGGTCCTCCTGCAGAAGGACTTACGGAAATGTGAAAATCCATCCGTTAGCTACCTGAAAGCTGACCCAGACGGATATATCTGCCACGATGACGATTCGCAGCAGGTTTGGTGCGCTTTGAGTTCTGCGGCCGACTGACTGACAAGAGCAACTCCTGGGTTTCGAGGAAGTGGAAGAAGCTAACGGGGAACAGGCTGAGCTAACACAAAGCAGCAGGCTCTCTGGGTCTGTGGGTCATCGTGCTGTGAACTAAACCTGAAGAAAATTGGGGGGACATTCCAGGTGGAGCGCACATTTCCACTACACACACACACACACACACACACACACATGGGCACACACACACACACACACACACACACAACACACACACACACACACCAGGCTCTAGCAAGATAATAAACACATTTACAGTGACTTACTCCCCAGTCTGACCTACCTGTCATCGTCACACACACTCCATCCACACAACCCATCTCCTGTTATCACTGCCAGACCTCTCCACTCAGTGTGTAGTATATTTATGTCCGTTATTCAGAGCAGGGGTCCGAGAGTCTTAAATCCAAATTCTTATTGGATTAAATATAGTCCCCCTCTTTTACCTCCGTCACATGGTTCCCAGTCTGGCCCAGTTTAGGATGAGTTAACGCACAGTGGGCCAGTGTCTTTGGGGATGTCATGGTGGAGATTGATTTTCAGGAATATACACTAAATGTCACATACACTAAAATAGAGCTGCAGCTAACCGTTATATTAGCGTTTCAAATGATACAATACATGTGTTTGTCGTGGCCATGTAACCACAGCTTTCCGTTTGAATTGCGTCTGGGATTTCTTAGCATGTGATCCCCTAGTACAAGCATCGCATTAAAGTCTATGATATCCGCCCGCCACCACAAACCAGAGCCCACAGACAACATCTTCATAATATATTATCTTATTCTAATGCGTTTTTATGATCTGGACTTGTTGTCTTTCTGTCTGGATCTGATTCTACTAGTTTATTGCAAATATCTTGAAGGCATGTTGTTCTATACATGACATACAGTATACATACATATACATTGTTTTGTTGTTGTTGATTACTGATCTTATATTAACCAACCACTGTTAAACACTAAACTACATCTTGTAGAACACTTAACTTACACATCAAGAAAGTATACAACTAGAATACAAAGCGTGTTGCACTTAGTAAAAGCCAGACACTGCTAGAAAATACACTGCATGTATAAAACATGACACAAGTCTAACACACGCACACACACACACACACCACACGCACGGGATTCCATGGACCGCTGAGTGATGTAAAGTGCTATCAATGACACCAAATGTGGGGCAACAGCCTCTTAGGGTCGCACAGAGATCCGCACGCTGCCCCTGTGCTTTACCCCAAATGGCCAAGAGCTCCCCACTTAAACCCCCCTCCCCCCCCCCCCCCACACTGCATCCCCTTCACAGCGGGAGATAAAGCAAAAGACGTCACGGCAGCCTCGAACCATTAGCGCCACGCTAATGTTCAGCATACTGTCAGAGTCTCCACTTAAGCTCTCTCAGAGTGCTATTAGGAATGTTGGCAAATTCTTTGATCTGATGAATATTAAATACCTTAAGAGGATTCCTCAGAGACGTGTGTGACGTTAATGGCTGCGCAGTTCCCAGCTCTTTGTGACTTAGGAGTTTCTTTTAAAGTAAGCTTGAAGGTTGACAGCTTGAATCCGTGGTCTGGCTTCAAGAAACGAAGCGAGGAGAGAAAATGGAAGACATTATTTCCCTTCGTCAACAGAACTGGGGGCTTTCAACCCTCAAAACATCACACATTGTTCTCAAGGAAGCCCGAATATGATACTATGATAATATGCTGCTATACTGTGAGGTTACTTGATCGTAAATGTTTGTTAAGCAGGTTTAAAAAAGTTGTTTTCTTCCAGATTAAAAGGCAAAATACAACCAGTTTTTTGCCCGTGTCTTAAATCAGATTGTTCCCTTAGTACATAGCATGTCATGCACTATAGACATGCACTGTTTGAATTTCAACCATGTAGTGTTTTCTTAAATCACACGCGGCTGCTGAACTGAGGATAACAGCGTTAGCTCGATAGCTAGCTAGCATTGATAGCATCTACGGATCATTAGCGGTACCAAATCATTACAGACTGCTCAAGTCACCTACTAAAAAGAAATGGTGGCTTATGTTTGACACCAGTATAGTGGTACGTCATTTAAATAGTGAATAAAACCCCACATGTACAGACTAGTGTCCACAATTGCAACTGGTAGCGTAACATGCGCTACGTAGCCAAGATGGCGGCCGTAGAGACAGAGAAGTTTCTCGAGTTCCACACTCAACTTTTTTAACGCTGTGAGTGCTGCTGGTTTATAAAGCACTGAATGGTTTAGGCCCAAAATACATGTCTGACCTCCTGCTAAATGATGAACCATCCAGATCTCTCAGGTCTTCAGGGACTGGTCAGCTTTCTGTCCCC
The DNA here is from genome assembly GCA_023974075.1 of Chaenocephalus aceratus. Taxonomy (NCBI): domain Eukaryota; kingdom Metazoa; phylum Chordata; class Actinopteri; order Perciformes; family Channichthyidae; genus Chaenocephalus; species Chaenocephalus aceratus. The sequence continues at coordinate 20,586 of JAMFTG010000481.1, read as the reverse complement.
AGAGTCAGAACTGAACATGGAGAAGCAGCGTTCAGTTATTATGCTCCAATATCTGGAACAACTCCCAGAAACCTGCAGGTCCGCTGCAACTCTGACTACTTTCAAATCCAGGCTGAAGACTTTTCTTTTTGCCGCTGCTTTTAATTGAACTATTCACATCTTAACTGCACTGTAACTTTTATCCATGTATTTTTTTTCTTTTAATGTTTATTTGATTAGCTTTTCTTTTTAATGACTGATTTTAAATGCCATTTTCTTAATGTCTTTAATTTTTTGTAAAGCACTTTGAATTGCCTGGTGTTGAAAGGTGCTATATAAATAAACTTGCCTTGCCTTGCCTCGCCTTGCCTCGCCTCGCCTTGCCTATGAGAGCACCATCCAGGTACCTATTATGCATTTTCGCATTGGGATTATATTACAAAAGCAGATATATGTACAGAAGTACGTATATTTATAGCCTGCCATGTTGAAAGCAGTGTTTTATATTATCATGCTTTAAAAAAAATGTTGCCATTGTTAAATTCAGAGGCAGTGTTGAGTTATTCTTTATTCCTGTACGGTGTGTGTCATTTAGACGGACAGTCAGCCTGGCTCCACATAGGAGAGCATGACATCATCAGACTTTCAGACATGGTCAATACTGGAGATGGCCCTCAGACTGTCAACACACACCCTCGACATGAAAACACACACACTGAAACATGAACCTACAAAATTGTACTCAAACAAACTAGCAATATATTCCTGTTTATACGATTTTGGACGCTGTGTGTGGTGTGTGTGTGTGTGTGTGTGTGTGTGTGTGTGTGTGTGTGTGTGTGTGTGCGTGCGTGTGCGTGTGCGTGTTCCCACACTAATCACTGCTTGCTTTCTGTTCAGTCTGATACCTCACAGCGTCCCCGGGGCCTTTCCTGTGTGTCTGCGGCTTTGTGAGACATTACTCACAAATGGAAATGGATTCAGATCATAACATCATTCCCGAAAACAAGATTTTATTCCAACGCTATCAGTAATTCAGAAATGTTGGCCTTTGTGTGGTCTTCCATTATCATGAAAGAATAGATGTTTCTTTAGTTGTTCCTGCCGCCATTTTTGAAATAAAACACCTTAAAACGCAATTATTGGGAATAAAAGGTAGATGGAAGAGCAGCTGTTAATTAAAAACACGACTGTAGTCATGTTGATTCGAGAATCACTGACATCTTTTTAAGAAATAGGATACTTTCAAGCTGTATTCAAATGCATATTTTACTTCCAAACTGGCTTTAACCTCAAATAAACCTGGATACGGCATTGAAAAACGCTTCTGTGTTAATAAAATACATTTTTCAACATATTTCACAGATTGTGGGAGGCCCCTTAGGTCACCTGCACTCAATACATGTACATTTTATTTCAAACACTACCTACACTGTAACCACAACAGTATGCAATGTAGGGTTGCCAGAAAACTGACCATGATCAAACATCGATTTATTCGCAGCCCTGGCGAATAATAATCGATTATTATCGCCCCGCGGGAGAAAAAAAAAAAAACTCAGACAAAAGGAATTCCGTTGTTTTCTTTAACTGGAACATGTTTAACAGTACAAACAACAAACAAGCATGTCATCACACACGACGTGGCCTTGAAGTGAAGTTGGTAATGGCCGCTGTGCTGCGTCTTTCTCTGTAACCCTCTTTGGCTTCGCACTCAAATGCGAACGCATTGTTGAGGTTGAGCTGTGATAGACCAACGTCTTTTCGCAGAGCTTTGCATTTAACTTCCTTTGGACTTGTAAGTTCGAAGTAGTTCCACGAGGAGGAACTCTTTTTACTTGCCGCTTTGTTCATCTTTTAGTCGCACGTGTGAGGGAGAGGGGGGGTGGGGGCGGGGGCGGTGTGTAGCGTGCTGCAGGCAGCAGTCTGCTCTGCACGCAGGCTTCCTCCAAGTTTACAGTAAAAACAAACTGGTGGTGTGACCAATGACCATTTACAATTATTAATACTATTACTATAATTAGCATTAGTCTATATTATGGTTGAAACTAAGCCAGAAAAAAAAAAAAAAACATAAATAATAAAATAAAATATATAAATAAAATCGATTTTTAAAAATAATATTCGATTATGGAGATTGTAACAAATAATCGAAAAATCGAATAATCGCTGGCATCCCTAATGCAATGTCCCTACCTCTCATAAACAAAAGGAGCAATTACAAGTGCCATCAGGTAAGGTAAAGAAGAACATTTCAAATGAAACATATAACTAAGGGAACCACATTGTGAAAACCTGGTTAAACAAAGGATATATTCCCTTGATCGTAAACAACAGTTTAAATCTTGGATTACTGTCCATGTTTATTTGGCTTGGATCAAACACTTAGTTCAGCGTCTGATAAAGAACCAGAGGTGATTATTGAACGTGATCACAGCAGGTCGTCTGCTGTGAAAACGCTTGGAGTCTCCATGACAAAAATATGAAACATAACCCTCGTCATTAATGTGAAATCTGCACTTAAAGGGAAAGTCTGTCATTCCCCCCGCAGCTTTTGGTTTTTAAAAAACTTCGCTTAATTTTGTCCCGGTGAATCTTTCTTCAGACTTCTATCAGAAAACATCAAATCTAATTATCGCCTAGTGACGCAGTTTGAGGACAATATAACTCTGCAGTAAATTCCCCTTTGAAGCGCTCTGGAGCTCGAGGATTACTCAGTGTTCGTTGTATCAATAAGAAAAAGTAATTTGTCTGAACAACGTGGCGACACCAATAACACGCCTCACCGGCCTCCAAAGAAAATTAAAAGATTAAATTCCAGACTGTTTAAGTATTTGTTCAAATCTGACGGTCATGACTGTTTTGACTGACTGATTATCTAACATTTACTATTGAGAATTAATTTCAATTCATTTAATTATAGTTTTATTTTGAGTTTCTTAAAAGAGGTCCTATTATGGTTTTTTCAGTTTCTCGTTCCTGTGGTTTGTTAAATAGGTTTTTGTGCAATTACTAGGATTATCTAAGAAGGATTGGAGCCTTCATTGGCACACCTCTCTAGACTTCCTGTACACATTTTATACGAAATAGTTAAGTTCATATTTAACGGTTTTTCTACACACGATCCAACTATTATTTCCAACCGCCTCCATCTGTGAAATGCTTCATGTTGGGACGAATAACTAACTGGACGTAAAGGGTTTCATTGATTCTTACTCAGCGGGTTTTTTTCAAGCTTTTAAACAAAACTTCTTTGCAAGCCCTTACAGATCTGGAAGAAGCTAAGGGTTCGTTTTTAGTGCCAAGGCAGCTCTATTTAAAACTAACCTGCGGAACATTTGCTTTGGTTGTCATCCCTCCTTTAAAAGCAGAGGAGACAGACACGTTGTGACAGTTTGACTTGTAGGTGTATTGATTTTCCTTCGGGTGCCAGTCAGGTCTCTCTCCTGACATTTAAGATTGTTATAGTCACAGTTGAGTAAGTCGTTGCTACACAAAGGTGTTGACAACTCACTGCAAACAGCCAACGTTGAATGAGAACATAAGAAAAGACACGACTCAAAATTATTCTGTATCGCGAATAGCAAGTCGAATATCCCACAAAACAAACCCTCCTCATCGCACGGTTCACAATTCAATCCCAAAAGGTCCACTTCGGGTTCTCTATAACAGACGTAATGCGATGGTCCACAAGCAGTGCACAGTGGAAGTCTTCCTCTTCCCCGGGACACCCAGACGACCCCTAACAGCCCAGCGAGCCGTCCTCTCTCCACCCATAGAGGATCCCCGGGGGAAGAACATATCTCCACGGCAGCTCTTGGCCTTGATCCAGGGATTCGGAGCGGCCTGTCTCTCCTCACACTCACCACGACTGATTCCTCCGTAGGAGCAGATGGCTGCTGACAGAGCCTAACTCTACGTAACCTATCCCACGCCCCGCTCATATATACTCATTTGTGTACGACATGTTGATTAAATGATGGTGTCGAGCCATTCGAAATTATTCTTAATGGATGTCTGGCTGGCAAAACAGCAGGCGTGATAGACATACACGTTCGTTTTAAGAGCGCTGTACTCTGCCAATCAGCTGAGCTGTACGAGACAGAACACTGCACATGAACGTTGAAGCACTTACAGCAGCGATTTGGGATTTTTGACGTAAGAATGAAGAAGAATAACGCCTTTGATCTGCACTGTACTGTTGCTGTAGCAATGTAAAAGTCCCCAGGATTTCTGATTCTAATTATGAAAATGATATAGTATACGGTTGAACATACATATTTACACTTTATGTATACTTTATATAACAAAGTAGCAATTTGATATCCGTTTTTGCAGGTTTGTCTGTAACGACTCTACTGTGACGGCCCGTCCACACGGCGGCGTGCGTTGAAAGCTCCACCATTCTCTTTGGATGGGGTGACGTCACTTTTCGCCGAACTGCATTGTGGGAAGCGTAGCGTTGCTGGCGTGGCAAAAGTTGAGCAATGTTCAACTTTTGACGCCTCGGCAGAAGCTATCGAATCACATGCCAGTACAAGCTCTAGCCAATCAAACCGCTGCTTGTGTGTCAGGGGCGGGAGATTCACGTGATTGGTTGTTGGTCGAGTTTCAGACACGCCCCCCGGGAAGCTTCGACGCACGCCGCTGCTGTGGACGTGCCGTGACTGCAAAGCATAACAAGGACCCTTTCACCTTTTATTACGGTCCGCAGATACTTAAACTAAACTCTATAAAAATGTACCTCAGATTTCTTTATTATTCTTGTTTTATTTATTCTCTCCTAAGGTTTTCAAAGACAGGTTTCTAGCTCCTCAGCTACCTTCTGCTGGTGCACACGCCGAAGCATATCTCTGTTAAAGATGTCTGTAACTGGAGGCTGAACATGGTGGCAGCTGATCAAAATGCTGTCCCTGTATCGACATTCAGTTTGACAATTTCACGCGGTCCCTCGAACACGACCCTGGAACGGAGATGTTCCCCGAGATGCAGTGAGACATCCTGTTCTGGAGGGAGTGGTGAGAACTCGGATCCATATTCCACACGGCAGCGAGAGCCAGCATCTTGGATTATTCGCACATTTACGAGCCAGACAGGGCAGCAGCTGAGGCGCAGGAAGATGCGACCGAGCTTTGATTTCTCTCAGGTCTTTAACGGCTCTGGAGGAGACGAGACACAGCTGTGAGTTCCTCCGACTCCAGGTTAGTCTGGCAGAGAACACGAACACGCCTTTCCACCAACTTTCCCAGCTGGATAGTTCACTTGATGTTCTTGGCTTTCACTTTTGAGTCACACGGCAACATGGAAATAAGTTTTGAAAAAGCTGATTTTGTAACGAGATGCTGCCGGCCAAGATGTTAGGAAATCTAAAACAACATATTAGGACATCTAAAACAACAAAGATATGATGACCTCACGATGTCTAACCTTTTTAAAACAGAAGAGATTAACGGATTAAGAAACGCTTACAAATCACATGTGTTGGATTACAGAAACATGGGAATGAGGGAAATGAACAACACGGATGATGTCTGAGGGTAAGTGGATTATGGGGATACCGAGATGTATTTTCCACTGATCCTATCGTGCGATATTAAACAGTGCACCCACTGTTCCTCTGTAACTGTGTGAATCCAACACAATGATGTTAAAGATTGCTGAAGCTCTCCAGGCGTTTACATTTCTCTGTACTTAGAAACTGTGTGTGTGTGTGTGTGTGTGTGTGTGTGTGTGTGTGAACACAGCAGGGACCATATAATAATAATAGCAGAGGGTGAGAAGGCAAAAAGCTATTCTTTACCCCAGGATCACTTTGCTGATTAATTAGCCAAATAGTTTCAACCACACCATCAACGCATCATTACAGCATCTAACCCAACCCAAGGCTCTGTTCTCATTCAGCAACCTACCTTCCACCTCATCACACACACACACACACACACACACACACACACACACACACACACACACACACACACACACACACACACACAACACACACACACACACACACACACACACACACACACACACACACACACACACACACACACACACACACACACACACACACACACACACACACACACACACACACACACACACACACACACCACACACACACACACACACACACACACACACTTCGGGGGACATTACATTGACTTACATGCATTTCCTGGAGACTTATCCTAACCTTAACCATAACCAACACATGCCTAACCCTTAACCTAAACCTAACCAAGTCTTCACCCTAAAATTAATGATTCCCCTTATGGAGACCTCCAATTTGTCCTCATAAGGGAGGCCAGTCCCCACACGTGACTATGTAAACAGATGTAGGTCCCCACAAGTATAGTAATGCTAGGCCACACACACACACACACACACACACACACACACACACACACACACACACACACACACACACACACACACACACACACACACACACACACACACACACACACACACACACACACACACACACACCACACACACACACACACACACACACACACACACACACACACACACACACACACACACACACACACACACACACACACACACACACACCCCGTTTGCGTGTTTGTCTGCATGGCTGTGTCGGTTTGTGATACGTCACGACTTGGCTCCTCCCCCCTCTGAGGGCCCGTATTCCCCCGTCGGAGATGAAATGTAACGGAGCCGATTCAATAAGAGCGCTGCCTCCTCGGGAAATGCGGAGAATCAAATCTCACCAAATCCCTCAGAGGCTTCCCGGCGTTCACCGCTGCCTTGTAGTTACGAGGGGGGAATAAAACAATGGCGGCTAATTCACTCGACTCTCTGCTGCACACACACAGCAGGGATGGAGGTCTTACTGAACATGTTGAGGGCTAATAAAGCTATTACATAACACGCTACTACAATTTAATAAATTCACCTTATCAATCAAGACATTCATCTACTGTGACTTTATAGTGTACAGTTCTTAGGGAAACCATGGCAACACATGTTCCCAGATGCCAATGGGACCCCAGTGAGGAATATCTGTGTAGCTGTCATGGTGGGAAAACACGAGGGGAGATAATAACACTAAGCTTTGGACAATATTTAGCTTGGCAGCTTGAGGAGGGAGCAGAGAGACCACCGGGGTCCCAGCAGCAGCACGGTTATGCAATTTGGTTGAGAGGCAAAACAGAAAACACTTTTTTATTTAAACTGTTCCCAACCTGATACGATACACCTACGCACAACACACTGCCGAAAACATCAAGTCCTTCTGTGGAAACATGCACAACTTCCAATTCACTGCCTTGTTAAAACACGTAGCTTCAAACCGAATAAATAAAGACTTCCGAGAGACGCGTGTAATCCTCAAAGTCAACGTTACGCAGCTAAATGTTGTTTTGATGCAGTCAGGCTGGAGTCTATACGGTGGGCATGCTCCGTAACGCAGAGGAAACGGCTTCTCCTCCTGGCCTCTTTGGTTGCTTTTGTTTTTAAACCTCTGCAGTTAAATGGACATTTCTGACAGCGGCATGTTTGAAGGAAAACGAGGGGCAATTAAAAAGTGAATTCCAATGGATATTTATGCAGCTCGGTTCACTTTCCTCTCCGGCTGCCAAACATGGCGCTGCTAAGAAAGGCAATTGTGCGTTGTACCCCCCCAGAAGGCGCTGACACGGGGCGGAGAGACTCTGGTAATCTCATTTGGACATAAAAGAGGATTGGATTTGGGTCCTGTTGTTAAACGGGTTGCGTGAGGAAGTGCCGGTGCCAGGGTGAGTTTCCTCAGCTCAGGTTGAGATAACAAGCTTTAGTCGGATCATTGTCATTCTTCCTTTCATTATTATCATACGGTGAAAAGATTAAAGGGGCCCTATGATGCTCGTGTTCAGGTTCATATTTATATTATATATTCATATTGATGTGTTTGTTTGTTTGGTTTTTTTCAATAACAAATGTATTTCTTTTAGAAAAAAATAATATATATGCTAATTTAGTTTTTGGCAGAAGGGCTGGGATTAAATAAGTGTACACTTCTTCCCATCCCTTTTCGGATATGCATTAAGTCGATCATTTGTTTACATATCATTTAGAGTCCGTCATACTTTTGTTTATCAAGTTTGTATAGTATAATAATTCTCACATTATATTATTTTTGTATTATTGTTTTAGACATTCAAAATAAATCAAATCAAACATTTAGTGTCTCTACTTTAAAGAGTCCTCTCCTGCTGATGCTCAGGTGTAATATCAGTATGTAGTGTCTCTACTTTAAAGAGTCCTCTCCTGCTGATGTTCAGGTGTATATCAGTATGTAGTGTCTCTACTTTAAAGAGTCCTCTCCTGCTGATGCTCAGGTGTATATCAGTATGTAGTGTCTCTACTTTAAAGAGTCCTCTCCTGCTGATGTTCAGGTGTATATCAGTATGTAGTGTCTCTACTTTAAAGAGTCCTCTCCTGTTGATGCTCAGGTGTATATCAGTATGTAGTGTCTCTACTTTAAAGAGTCCTCTCCTGCTGATGCTCAGGTGTATATCAGTATGTAGTGTCTCTACTTTAAGAGTCCTCTCCTGCTGATGTTCAGGTGTATATCAGTATGTAGTGTCTCTACTTTAAAGAGTCCTCTCCTGCTGATGTTCAGGTGTATATCAGTATGTAGTGTCTCTACTTTAAAGAGTCCTCTCCTGTTGATGCTCAGGTGTATATCAGTATGTAGTGTCTCTACTTTAAAGAGTCCTCTCCTGCTGATGTTCAGGTGTATATCAGTATGTAGTGTCTCTACTTTAAAGAGTCCTATAACTTCAATAACTTCCATGCGAGTGGCTGTTTTTCTGTATTTTTAACTGAGGAGCAAACATAGAGTTAAGTCGTCACATTTAGACGAGTTGCGATGAATCATTTGCAGTTTGAAAACACTTCTGGAGCTTGTTAGGACGTACATAAAGCTTAAACATCTCTCTGGTAGCTCCGACCTGGATTCTGAGTCATCATCTTGTGACGATCACACTTGGCAGCATCAACAAAAGGACTATACACACGAATATAACACTGTGACATTTTGAGAGCCATATCGGAGCTGATTTGGGGCATGACATGACGATAAAACACGAAGTTAGAGATCACAATTATGGATGTGCTTCTCTGCAGCAAACAGAAACTATAACCACGTCGGATCTAGCTTCTTAAGCCTTTCCTGATTTAAGAAAAAACAAGTGAAAAACACAAATCCAGAAGTAATCTAAAACCGTTTAACTTCAGAACAGAGTGTTAGTGCAGGAACAGAATAACATTGTCCTTTTCTCTCAGTTTCTATAGACGTGTTTTCACTTTGATCAAATCTCCGCGTCGCTAACGCTCTGATATCAGCGTGCGCTGCCGTTTGAATCCCATAATAACAAACACTCCCTCCTCTTGCTTGGCATGGCAGGGTCTTATTCACTTCCTGTTCAGACAGGAAACAGGAAACACGCTTCCTGGTTCTCTCTGGAGGTATATTGTGTATGTTTTTATTGCGATTGGGGAGCTGGGAACGCAACATAATATGTTTGAGGAGTTTATGTCCCTGGCACCTTCCCTGTGAGGACAGACACGTCTGGGGCAGCATGGGGGCTCAGAGGAGAGTACACTGAGTGTCCAGGAGGATCAGTATCATTAAAGCAGAGATGGCAGAAGTACACACATCCGTTACTCAAGTAGAAGTACAGATACTTGTGTTTAAAAATACAAGTATCTGTACTTGTATTAGTCAGTAGAAGTACTGACTAAACTTCTTTACTCAAGTGAAAGTAAAGAGGCTTTGAAGTGTACTTCAGTAAAAAGTACCCATAACTAGCAGCTGCTTTAAAGAGTACCTGACCTCCCTTTATATTAACAGAACAATAATGTCATTGTTAGCTAATGAATGTTTCCATGGGAACAACGGCAACATGACAACGTTTCCATTGGTCCCTCTTCTTTAGAGAAGACCAGGAAGTGATGGATACACGGATCGTGTTCCAACCAATAGGCACGCAGTGACTCTAAAGAATAATGACCACGCACCAACACACATTCAGACTAAAGGAACCAGCTGTTTGGAGAATGAGAGAAGTAGAAAGTACAAGTATTTGGGTTCAACATGTAAGAAGTAGAAAGTACAGGTATTTGAGTTCAACATGTAAGAAGTAGAAAGTACAGGTATTTGAGTTCAACATGTAAGAAGTAGAAAGTACAGGTATTTGAGTTCAACATGAGAGAAGTAGAAAGTACAGGTATTTGAGTTCAACATGTAAGAAGTAGAAAGTACAGGTATTTGAGTTCAACATGTAAGAAGTAGAAAGTACAGGTATTTGTGTTCAACATGTGAGAAGTAGAAAGTACAGGTATTTGAGTTCAACACGTAAGAAGTAGAAAGTTCAGGTATTTGTGTTCAACATGTAAGAAGTAGAAAGTACAGGTATTTGAGTTCAACATGTGAGAAGTAGAAAGTACAGGTATTTGAGTTCAACATGTGAGAAGTAGAAAGTTCAGGTATTTGTGTTCAACATGTAAGAAGTAGAAAGTACAGGTATTTGAGTTCAACATGAGAGAAGTAGAAAGTACAGGTATTTGGGTTCAACACGTAAGAAGTAGAAAGTACAGGTATTTGAGTTCAACATGTAAGAAGTAGAAAGTACAGGTATTTGTGTTCAACATGTAAGAAGTAGAAAGTACAGGTATTTGAGTTCAACATGTAAGAAGTAGAAAGTACAGGTATTTGTGTTCAACATGTGAGAAGTAGAAAGTACAGGTATTTGTGTTCAACATGTAAGAAGTAGAAAGTACAGGTATTTGTGTTCAACATGTGAGAAGTAGAAAGTACAGGTATTTGTGTTCAACATGTGAGAAGTAGAAAGTACAGGTATTTGTGTTCAACATGTGAGAAGTAGAAAGTTCAGGTATTTGTGTTCAACATGTAAGAAGTAGAAAAGTACAGGTATTTGAGTTCAACACGTAAGAAGTAGAAAGTACAGGTATTTGAGTTCAACACGTAAGAAGTAGAAAGTACAGGTATTTGGGTTCAACATGTGAGAAGTAGAAGTTCAGGTATTTGTGTTCAACATGTAAGAAGTAGAAAGTACAGGTATTTGAGTTCAACACCGTAAGAAGTAGAAAGTACAGGTATTGGTTCAACATGTAAGAAGTAGAAAGTACAGGTATTTTGAGTTTCAACATGTGAGAAGTAGAAAGTACAGGTATTTGAGTTCAACATGTGAGAAGTAGAAAGTACAGGTATTTGAGTTCAACATGTAAGAAGTAGAAAGTACAGGTATTTGAGTTCAACATGTAAGAAGTAGAAAGTACAGGTATTTGAGTTCAAACATGTAAGAAGTAGAAAGTACAGGTATTTGTGTTCAACATGTAAGAAGTAGAAAGTACAGGTATTTGTGTTCAACTGTGAGAAGTAGAAAGTACAGGTATTTGTGTTCAACATGTAAGAAGTTAGAAGTACAGGTATTTGTTGTTCAACATGTGAGAAGTAGAAAGTACAGGTATTTGTGTTCAACATGTGAGAAGTAGAAAGTACAGGTATTTGTGTTCACAGGTAAGGTTTGAGTTCAACATGTAAGAAGTAGAAAGTACAGGTATTTGAGTTCAACATGTAAGAAGTAGAAAGTACAGGTATTTTGAGTTCAACACGTAAGAAGTAGAAAGTACAGGTATTTTGAGTTCAACATGTGAGAAGTAGAAGTACAGGTATTTGTGTTCAACATGTAAGAAGTAGAAGAAGTACAGGTATTTGTGTTCAACATGTGAGAAGTAGAAAGTACAGGTATTTGAGTTCAACACGTAAGAAGTAGAAAGTACAGGTATTTGAGTTTCAACACGTAAGAAGTAGAAAGTACAGGTATTTGGGTTCAACATGTGAGAAGTAGAAAGTTCAGGTATTTGTGTTCAACATGTAAGAAGTAGAAAGTACAGGTATTGAGTTTTCAACACGTAAGAAGTAGGAAGTACAGGTATTTGAGTTCAACATGTAAGAAGTAGAAGAAAGTACAGGTATTTGAGTTCAACATGTGAGAAGTAGAAAGTACAGGTATTTGAGTTCAACATGTGAGAAGTAGAAAGTACAGGTATTTGAGTTCAACATGTAAGAAGTAGAAAGTACAGGTATTTGAGTTCAACATGTAAGAAGTAGAAAGTACAGGTATTTGAGTTCAACATGTAAGAAGTAGAAAGTACAGGTATTTGTGTTCAACATGTAAGAAGTAGAAAGTACAGGTATTTGTGTTCAACATGTGAGAAGTAGAAAGTACAGGTATTTGTGTTCAACATGTAAGAAGTAGAAAGTACAGGTATTTGTGTTCAACATGTGAGAAGTAGAAAGTACAGGTATTTGTGTTCAACATGTAAGAAGTAGAAAGTACAGGTATTTGTGTTCAACATGTGAGAAGTAGAAAGTACAGGTATTTGTGTTCAACATGTGAGAAGTAGAAAGTACAGGTATTTGTGTTCAACATGTGAGAAGTAGAAAGTACAGGTATTTGAGTTCAACATGTAAGAAGTAGAAAGTACAGGTATTTGTGTTCAACACGTAAGAAGTAGAAAGTACAGGTATTTGAGTTCAACACGTAAGAAGTAGAAAGTACAGGTATTTGGGTTCAACATGTGAGAAGTAGAAAGTTCAGGTATTTGTGTTCAACATGTAAGAAGTAGAAAGTACAGGTATTTGAGTTCAACACGTAAGAAGTAGAAAGTACAGGTATTTGAGTTCAACACGTAAGAAGTAGAAAAGTACAGGTATTTGGGTTCAACATGTGAGAAGTAGAAAGTTCAGGTATTTGTGTTCAACATGTAAGAAGTAGAAAGTACAGGTATTTGAGTTCAACACGTAAGAAGTAGAAAGTACAGGTATTTGAGTTCAACATGTAAGAAGTAGAAAGTACAGGTATTTGAGTTCAACATGTGAGAAGTAGAAAGTACAGGTATTTGAGTTCAACATGTGAGAAGTAGAAAGTACAGGTATTTGAGTTCAACATGTAAGAAGTAGAAAGTACAGGTATTTGAGTTCAACATGTAAGAAGTAGAAAGTACAGGTATTTGAGTTCAACATGTAAGAAGTAGAAAGTACAGGTATTTGAGTTCAACACGTAAGAAGTAGAAAGTACAGGTATTTGAGTTCAACACGTAAGAAGTAGAAAGTACAGGTATTTGAGTTCAACATGTGAGAAGTAGAAAGTTCAGGTATTTGTGTTCAACATGTAAGAAGTAGAAAGTACAGGTATTTGTGTTCAACATGTAAGAAGTCAAAGTAAAAAGTCGTCAGAAAAAGAAGTAGTGGAGTAAAGTACTGATACCAGAAGAATGTACTTAAGTATTTTGTACTCCACTACTTCCCACCTCTGCATTTACGTATCACATCTGTGTCCATAATCCCATGTACAACTTTATGAGTGTAATTAGGAAAGTATTTGAACACCCACATGGCACCAGAGTCGAACTAACAGCTATAACCACAGCTGAATGTCTCAGTGGAGACAAGGTGCATAAAGAGTTACTGTACGTCTCAAGAGGAACAGTCACTCAAAGCCTGGAGTGCATCAAGCGTCATACACTATTCAGTTGTGTGGTCATGTTATCCTTTCAGAGCTGCTCAATCTTCTTCACTAATGTATTTCCTATTATTCAGACTGATTCATCATGTACCTGTACATATATAGTCAATATGCCATTTCTACAATCCCAAAGTAAAATGTATAACCTCACAAACAATGATAAAGCGGCACTGCTCTCAACTGGAAGTGTTAGTATGTATGTGTGCCTACTTTTTGGTGTATTAACATTTTTTGCAACGTCTGGTTGCTGTTGTTGCCGTGGGCTTTCTTGCAAAACTTAATAAACCCAAATTGGTATAAACTCTCTTGAGTACTGAAGGGAAATACGACTGCGTATCTGGTGAATGAGTGAGCTGTTTCCAATAGAAGCTGCACTGCGGAGGCACTGGAGCCATCTGGGGAAACAAGACTACGAACACTCGTTCATTCTGCTCTGGATGCTCTCCTGTGTTTCTGCTTCGCTGCAGGCTTTCCTCCATCGGCTCCAAGTTTCCCCAAATCCATGTTGGCCTGCGAATCTCTCCGAGCATCGATCGGAAAGGAGGATTAGAGCGAAACACACCTGCAGTGCTGAGAGCGGCTGAAAAGATGCAGGCGTTCAGAATATCTTTGGTCAGCTGGTTAGCACTGCAGTGGTTGGGGTTACACGTTTCCAGAGGAAGAAAAACGTGCTTATGTCCTAAATACTTGAATATCGAATAGTAATACCACAATGTAGCAATACTCATGCTTTCATTGTTTTCACTTCAGTCAAAGTATAGAAGTACAATATGAGCATCAAAAGTATCAAAACTAAAAGTACTCATTATGCAGAATGGGTTGTTTTCAGAATAATATCTATAGTTTTTATTTCTCTGGATTATAATTAGTGTTATACCGAAGAATATGGTCTGTTTTGGTCTGAAATTCATAGTTAGAATTCTGACTTTAAAGGTGGGGTAGGTAAGTTTTAGAAACCGGCTCGAGATACACTTTTTGTTATATTCCATGGAATGCTCTTAACATCCCGATAGCAAAGAATATCTGAAGTGCTTTGACACAAAATCCGTAATACTGTAAAAAGTACAACCAATCGATTGGATGGCCTACCTGCCTGTCAGCCTTCCATCGGGGCACAGACTTATCTCGTGCCCTCATTGGTCATGTGCGCGTTCGTGTGTGTTGGGGGAGGGGCTCTGTGAGGAAGTGGCAGATTTTCTCCGGTTGTGTATTTTCTAATTCTAGCGATCTCGAGCCGCTTTCTCAAACTTACCTACCCCACCTTTAATTAAAGAATTTAGACTTTTTTCAGAATTAAGATTTTTTTTTCTTCTGAAGTCTCACTTTTATCTCAGTTATTATAAATACTCTTTGCCCAGATTTAAAAACAAAGTTTTGGGTGACTCGAGGTCAAATTTGGCGCAATCAAGATTCATCTTTGACTTTAGACGCCCCTCCCCCACCCCCTTCATACACTGTAGCAATCATGCACCTGGTCTCCCCTCCCCCCACGGGAACTCGACCTTTCTCAAAGAATGTGTACACTAACACTTGAACCTGAACACATATGGACGTGTGGAATATGTGGTGTAATGTGTTTTGGGCCATAACATTAAATTACAACAGGATCGTACGGTTATGAAAGCATTATAAGTTAGTTATGATGGAGTTAAAACAATATTGGATGATAGTAATTCTTTTGTGTTTTGGACTGAGATAAATCATGGGTCAAAATGTACCCGCGAACACCATGAACGGCAACAGCTTTTGAACACAACACAAGGGTTCATGGATTTGACTACTTCTAGGTTTATTAATCCATAACAATACATCATAACAGATTGATTTGTATGTTGTATTATTATTGTGTGTATCTTCAAATTACTAGCAACTGAAGTCGTCACATAATTGTAAAAGGAAAAAAAGTACATTATTTGCATTCAAATTGTAGTGGAGTAGAAGTATAAAGAAGCATACCATGGAAAGTAAAAGTACCTCAACTGCAGTATTTAAGGTAATGTCTTAAATTACTTTCCAACACCGGAAGATTCGTAATAGCACTCGACTGCTGTGTGTAAATACAAAGCAATTGCACGCAGAAAAAGGGACTTCCACGCCTGGCGAGGGTGATCTGTGAATGAAGCGTCAATCATGAAGGTGTGAGATGTTGGTGGCTGAGGCAGAGTGCTGAGGAAAAAGGTGAAGTCAACAAGTCGGGTAGAAAGAGAGGTAGAAAGGTCAGGGGAGACAGAAAGAGAGACGGGTATTCAAAGGTTCCCGTTCACTCACTGCCTCCCCAGAGTAATCCCAGAGAGAGAGAAAGCTGTGCATTGTGTCGAGCTGACATTTACCGCCTGCCTCCTGTTGCTCTGATTATTTGCCCCTCCAGGTGTAATATCCAGCCGGCGCAGGAATGCTGCCTCAGAGGTACGAGGACGTGGAGGCAGAATCGGGCTGAACGGACCTTTAAGTGACACAACATGGAGGGGCGGGGTTTTGAACTGGAGGTAAAAAGGTAGCTGGACCGTGAATGACATTCGACTTCCTGAATGCCTTCCGACTCCGACAGCACAATTACTCCAAGGTGTATCGCAATATGAACTCGTGCACTCTTCAACTCGTAAAAGCACATCGTTTGTTGGAGGGTGGATACGTGTTGTATTGTGGAGCTGCAGATATATCCTGGTCTACAAATCATATTCTACAGACTTCACAAAGCGTATATTCCTTGGGTACATACCCTCTTTAAAAAGCAGACCATGATCCTAAAAATGAAATACAAAGTCAATCCCAGATCAGATGTACGTCCACGAGGCTTTAGCATAATGGTCCGTTCCAACAATGATGTATTATTGTATCGATCACATGGTGATGAGAATAATGATGCGAAAACAACCAATCTCTTCAATATTGTGAATCATATCATACATTATGCAGCTTCATCCGATAACATGTATTAGTGTTACCGCCCAAGTAATTATTTATTCAATAATAAAAACACGGCATGGAGGGGGCGGGCTTTAGAACTGGAGGTTGCAGCACCATGAATCCAAGCCCCCGGGAAGTGCGCCGGACTCTGATGAAAATATTCGCTGTGTCCAAACGGCGGGTACTACAACTTCCGTATCAGTCCGTGACGTCCCTGGGTCCGAAACACTTTCCCCCATTGACTAACATGAGGAAAGAGATGTCTGTACATCAGCGGATCATTTGTTTTAAACTAAATAAACTACCCAGTATGAACTATTCGATAGCCCTTATTAGAATCATTCGGTCCTTAAAGTTATAAAATGCACTAAAAGCCGAATCTAGATTTATTTTCATTCTATTGAGCCGAGAGTGGGAGCTCGGGGGGCGGGGCTTAAGGGGCGCATGCTCTGTGAGCCCACATACAGGTTCTTCTGTTCATACAGCCAGGCATGCTGGGTAATCTGTGACGTTTCGCTCTCTCAAAAGTTGGGCCATTTTGTCCTCATGCGCCAATGAGCAGCTCTCATAGGAAAGAACGAGGCCCCGCCTCCCACGCTGTATCCAGTTCTTATTATACGTCCATGCATGAATCACACTCGACTTCCTGAATGTCTTCCGACTCCAACGGAAGGGCTGCACAATTAATCGAAGGTTTATCGCAATCGCAACATGGACTAGTGCACTCTTCAACTCGCATCGAGCTTGTTGGAGGGTCGAAAAGTGTTATAATACCATTTTGAATTAAATATTGTGGAGCGCCGCAGATATATCCTGGTCTACAAATTATACTCTACAGACTTCACGAAACGTATACTCCTTACGTACATATCCTCTTTAAAAATCAGATCCTAAAAATAAAAAATAAATCACGGCAACCGGACATGTGGCTGCTTCAACTTCCACGGGAGTTGGGGGAAGTGTTTAACAGCGACACAGAGGATGAAGACTTCAGTGGATAAATGCGACTTAAGCACCGAAGCGACTTATGTTTTCTTTCTCTTGAAGGTGGGGTCGGTAAGTTTGAGAAACCGGCTCGAGATACACTTTTTGTTATATTCCATGGAATGCTCTTAACATCCCGATAGCAATGAATATCTGAAGTGCTTTGACAAAAAATCCATCATAATATATCATCAGTGGAAGCCGTGGCGCTGTAAAAAGCTCGACCAATCATCTGAGCCGGCCCGGCTAAAGTAACTGGATGGCCTACCTGCCTGTCAGCCTTCCATCTGGGCACAAACTTATCTCGTGCCCTCATTGGTCATGTGGCGTTCGTGTGTGTTGGGGGAGGGGCTCTGTGAGGAAGTGGCAGATTTTCTCCGGTTGTGTATTTTCAAATTCTAGCGCACTCGAGCTGGTTTCTCCAAAATGACCTACCCCACCTTTAACGATACATTTTTTAATAAGAGCAACTAATACACAGGTGCGACTTATAGCCCGGAAAATACGGTAGCTATATTGTTTTATTTTGTGAATCGTATCATAAATTATGCATCTTCGTCCGATAAAATTCATTAGTGTGACCGCCTAGAGAATTAACTAAAATAAAAAAGACTAAATACATAAATCTGGTTCCAGTGACTCCCATCTTTGTTTATCTCCGAAAGCATGAATCCAGGCCTACCTGTCTGCAGACGGGGGCCGCTCGTTGCGGGCCTTCACTTGGGTGTAGAGGGAGTCAGAGTGCTGGTTCTGGTGCTGTGGGTGGTTGTTCTGGTGGTGTGGGTTGGGGTGGATGTTCTGGTGTTGGATGTAATCGTCCCGGGGGCTGTGGGGCCGGCTGTGCCCGCTGTCCATGGAGCAGTTCAGAGCGTTGACCCCAGCGTACGCGTGGTCCTCCTCCTCCTCATCCTCCTCCTCCTCCTCCACCCGGCTGACGTCCAGGACCTCGGCGTAGTCCCGCTCCCGGGCCTGGCGCTCCCTCAGCTCCCGGGTCTTAGCCTGGATCCTGATGGTGCAGATTGTGACAGACACTGTAGGTTTTCTGCCTCTATTCACAAACGGTGGGTCAGAAACACGTGCCATGCTGTGCAGCTCTGGGCTGACTCTGGGTGATCAAAAACATCCATGCAGTTTTGGTGCTGTGCTGTCTTCTGTGTGTATCTTTAACGTGTAACTGTCATGCCACATGTACCGTTATGTGTTAGATTGGATCCTCATTAGTTACTACGAGGTTAGCAACAATTCCTCCGGGGGTACACACGTTAAAAAACATCCATGCAGTTTTGGTGCTGTGTTGAAGCCATAACGTGTTGTTTAACGGAAGCTGTCATGCCACATGTAGCGTTATCTGTTAGATTGGAGAGGATAGCAACACGTCTACCCGGGGTACACACGTTAAAACATCCAGCTTTCTTGGATTCATGCACCATGCAGACCAAGACATCTGAAGCAGGAGAACATGACATTTGCTTTTAGCTGATACAAGAAAGTGACCCTGGAAAGACGGGGAGAAGAAGACTCCAGAGTCCCTTCATTGTGAATAGTATACCAGTGTTGTTAAGACTTTGAGAGAACATTTCTTGAGCAGAAAATGCTTCATTAATTGAAATCAGCCAAGAGACAGAAGCACTATTACTTGTTATGGCAGAGCTATGTTCCTTCTATTTGCACGTTTATGGCTAAATCTAAATTCCTTCTTGGCTTTAAGGGTAGGAACCATTCTTCCTAGGGTCCACGGAAAAACACATCCATCGTTTGTGTGTTTAAAAATCACATTGAGCAACATCAATTAGGTATTCTGCCATGAAGTGTAAAATGGAACAAGCTCCATTGGTAGCACATGACCTTTGCTTTAAGGCAGGGGTGTCAAACTCAAGGCCCGGGGCCAAATCCGGCCCGCGACTTCATTTTCTGAGGCCCCTCAAGAGATTGCAAATAATATAATATGTTTATTATACGGTTACATGCCGATTTACAGAAGCTCGTTGCCCATAAACTACATTTCCCACAATGCATCTCAAATTTGACTTTTTTCTCAGAATTTGACTTTTTTTCTCAGAACAAGTTTTTTTCTCAGAATTTCACTTATTTTCTTCAAAATATAAATTTTTTCTTAGAATTTGATTTTTTTTTAAATCATTTTGTAACATTTTCACTGAAGAGACTTGCAATGATTTGCCCTAGACTTCTGCTTTCAGACGTAGTTAATTATGAAGTTATTACCCTATCCGATAATAATCCAATGCAGAGGCAATAATGTCATATACTACATTATTTTATATATATTAAATATTTATATATGTATTTTTATATAGTCTTAAAGTTACAACCGGCCCTTTGAGTGCAACCATAATGCTGATGTGGCCCGCGAAGAAATTGAGTTTGACCCCCCTGCTTTAAGGTAACACTTCCCTCCATGATATGTACTGACCTGAGGAAGGGTGGCAGCAGAATATGCGTACGTCCCTTCATTGTAAATATTGTAATAGTGTTGTATTTTAACGTTGCAGAATATTTACTGAGCAGAAAAGGTTTAATGTGATGAATAAAGCCTATATTACTGAAGCACATGCAAACATGACAATATGCACTGTAGCTAATGTTAGCAATGTGAAGCAGCTTTTGGATGTGCTTGGATTACTGACCATTAACATCTGGTTATTTATCAATAAATGGCTTCTCTATTGAAATGACAGCAAGTCATAGAAACTGAATAATATGTTACAAAGCCCTATCGCTCAAAATCACAACGATGATCGCATCTCAATCCTCATTGAGTGCAGAATACTTCCTGTTAACAGTGTAATTGACAAGCTTCCATCAATCATCTTAAAACATCCGCGCATATAACACGATGACATAAAGCGCATCGTGTCACATGACTGTATATTTAGTACTGTGCAGGAACGGCACGTCTGGAAATACCAATCAGTTATGAATCATGGCTACATCTGCTCCGTGGGGAAGTCAACATGCCACCGTACTGGTTTCCACTTTGTCATGTTGCTTTTTAGCTATGTATAACAGAAGAGAGGCGGGGCCTATTATGTGTCCTGTTGTTCTACTGAATAATACCGTAAACAATATATAATAGTCTCTTTTCCCCACATCACCTAATAATAGGAAGCGACTACAGAGTGCTGCTAAT